>PVIY010020948.1:0-43221 GCA_004026745.1 Myrmecophaga tridactyla
TATTAGCAAAAATGTAAATTTCCCAATCCCAGAAGTTTGCTTTAAAAAAATCAATTCAATAAATATATAATTAGTCCCTACTTTATGCAAATGTCTTTTAAAAATAAAAAATGTGTTTCTTTGTCAGTATAAACTTATGAATTTGCCATCTGACTACATTTGAACCATGGAAAGCATCTTCATATATTACCTATTACTTGTTATTAGAACCAGGATCACCCAGCCTAAATAGTCACATAATTCCTTGAGAAAGGCTTCTGTGAGTTATCAGGATATTTAACATTGAATGCATTCTTAGCTCATTATTTTTTTTCCCTCTTACCAATAGCTCATTGTGGTAGGTTGAAGTTGTTAAGCACCCCAGAAAAGGCCATGTTATTTTAATCCATTCACATGGGTGCAGACCAATTGTGGGTGGGACCTTTTGCTTAGGTTGTTTCAATTGAAACCCGTGACCCACCTCATTCAAGGTAGTTCTTAATCCTCCTATTGGAGTCCTTTATAAGAGGATGGAAGCCATAGAGAAGCTAAGAGATGAAACCAAGAGATGAAATTAAGAGACGGTCACAGTAAAAGCCCCAGAGAAGTTGAGAGGATGCCACTGAAGCCAGAAGCTGGAAGCAATGAAACCCAGGAGAGAAGGAGCAGCAGACATCGCCATGTGCCTTGCTATCTGACAGAGGAGCCCAAGCTTGCCAGAACTAGTTTTCAGAGAAAGTATCATCTTGCTGATGCCTTAATTTGGACATTTTCATGGACTTAGAATTGTAAACTTGTAAACTAATAAATCATCATTGGTAAAAGCAATCCATTTCTGGTATATTGCATTTCATCAGCTTTAGCAAACCAAAACATTAATCTTCTGTTATGGAAATGAATTGTAGAACGATGCGCTCATAGACTTCTTCCAGTCCTGAATTCAGAATTCCTAGAGATGACAAAATGTCCAAATTAAATGTTTCCTTGACTCCTCTGGAATTGAAAAGTAGGACTGGGCTTCACATTCAGATAGTAGCAAAGAATGACTGGCAACTACCACTGATGAGCTAAACTAGTAGACTTAGAGATACAGTATAAGGGCAAGCCAAGACCTTAGGGATCCTGTGAGGAACGAGTACGGTGACTGGCTTTCAGGGAAAGTTGTTTCCAGCTCTGCAGAACTGAGTACAGCATTCACAATCACTGCTCGCTATACATGCAGCCAGTTTATTCAATATTTTCTCCAAATTGGGCATATATAAAGTGTTTTAGAAACACAAAGATACATGTACATTTTACACTTTGATCAAAAACTTACTGTGGGTGGGCCATGGTGGCTCAGTAAGCAGAGTTCTCGCCTGCCATGCTGGAGACCTGGAGACCAGGGTTCATTCCCCGGTGCCTGCAAAAAAAAAGAAGAAACTTATTGCTCTTTGCAGCTGGGACTCTCCCTTTGATTCTATTTTCTTTTTTTTCAGACAGCAGTTTGTAATTAGTGTTGTTTGACTTCTGACTGTGCTTTTGAGTGATTTTACCCAGATTCTGTCTGTATTGGATGTTGAGTGTTAGATATATGGAATTAAAGGTAATAATTAACATGACTTTGGGAAAATGTAACATTTTTGAGTCATGGTCTATATTCTGGCTGGCTGTATGAACTTAGATTTTCCGTTGTTTTTTTGTCCTCCAACTTTCTTCCCTTACAAATTAAGGAGATAAGACTGCATGTATGCTACTCAAACTGGGATCTTATAGCTCAAATGATGACAGGCTAGTGAATAGGGGTAGCCATGGTATAAATTTGATGCATCTTCCTGGGATGTGAATTCCAGTATTTTGTAAAATTTTTGAAATATTTGTTTTTAAACAAGGATATATTATGGAATAAAATATAAAATAATCATTCTTTTTCTAAGATAAAAAACTAAGCTTCAAGGATGTTATAATCTTCTCCATATAGGTGAGATGGAACCTGCCACCCCTTCAGATTTGGATTGCATGCCAAGATTGATGATGCCACTTATGCACTAAGGGGATATGAAAAGGTGTATTACTCATCTAGTGCAACTTTTTGGGGGGCAGTAAAGGGAGGCTCCCAAGCAGGTCCAAAAATAGTTTGAGAAAGTGGCCAGGGGCTACTGGCTGGGAGTTCTATGGTGGTTAAGGGGAAGGGCTGGAGTGAGAGTTCCTGCATTTGTGGACTGAGGCGTGTATGCTTTTACCTTCATATGGACACTGAAGGAGGGAGCACTCAGGCTTTCCTATCAGCTTGCCCAGATGTGGGGCAGATGGGGAAGGGGAATCCATAAGTCTTAAAAACTCTAAGGAGCCAAACATCAAAAATGAAGCTAGACTTTTTTTTATTACAATCCACCCCTGATGTTTGACTATGCCTGAAAAATGCCATTCCTCATTGATTTTAATTTGAATTTATTTGATTCCTGTAGCCTGAGACTAGTAAAGGAGGTGAAAGTTCCATTTAATGCCTTGTTCCAGAGCCCAGTATTGCGTATTTTTTAAAGTAAATTGAGTCCCTTCATCACTATTAGTATTGTCTGGAAGTCTGGAGAGGATAAGGAGTACCTAGATAAGGGCTTGTATTGTGACTTTTTAATTTGTAAAAATATGTTTGACTTTTACTCCATGTTTTAGTTTGCTGAAGTTGCAGGAATGCAATATACCAGAAATGGGTTGGTTTTTATTAAAGGGGATTTATTAAGTTACAAGTTTACAACTCTAAAGCCATAAAAATATCCAAACCAAGGCATCCAGAGAAAGATTCTTGACTCTGAAGAAAATGCCAATGGTGTTTTGGGGTTTCTCTGTCACATGGGGAGGCACATGGCATCTGCTGTCTTTCTTCTCCAGCTTCTAGTTTCTAATGGTTTCCCCAGGGTTGTTGTCTTTCTGCATCTCCAAACATCTCCGTCTGCGTTGGCTCTGAGCTTTTTCTAAAACAGTTCCCTCTTAAAGGACTCCAGTAAGCAGCTAATCAAAAAGATCCCAATCAAACAAATGATCTGCCCCAGAAGATTGGATTAGAATTACAAGAACATGGTTTTTTGGGGGTACATTACAGTTTCAAGGCAGCACACTCCAAAAAGGACAACCTTGAATAAAGAATTTTTGTCGCTGCCATTGAAACAGACAGCCAGACCACTGCCAATAGCCTAAGAGTCTTTAAAATGTGCAGGTGGGACTAATTGTTAGCCAGAGCATCCAGTGTTAAGATGATTGCCTGAAGTTTAGCCAATTGTGCTGACCCATGGGCCTCTCTTGATCAGGAATGTCTCAGTTAAGGGATGAAAAGAAGCAGTTCTCCAGCAAGTTCCATCATGTGTGTATGGTGGAGTTACTGTCTGTAATGTATATGTACTCCCTTTGTTTTTCACTCTGTTGATTCCCAAAGGGTTCCCAAGGTAGCCAAGCATCTGGGAGAAAGGTGACCTTTTCCATAACCACGGCATTTGACAAGGGACTGATGAAGATGAGGCCAGTCCCTCCTGCAGGTAGGAGATGCTAGAAGGCCCAGGTTTTGGTCTATCATTTAGGTACAATTTTTATGTTTGCAAGGAGTCCTCAGTAGCCACATAAGCTTGTAGGGTGCTGCTTCTATGACCAAAGGGAAATTGGGCAACTGAGTGTGGAAGGTCATTGGTTAAGGGCTAGTGAAAGTCTCTATTTCTAGGAGAAGCAAGTAGGCAGCCAGCAATTACCATTCTAATACCATATAGTTTGGGGCTGATGAGGGCATATTCTTGCATCACATGCTGTGTTAGTTTCCTATTGCTACTATAACAAATTAGAGAAGCTTACTGGCTTAAAACAACACATTTTATTATCTTTCAGTTGTAGAGGTCAGAAGTCCAAAATTGGTCTCACTGGGCTAAAGTCAAGGTGTCAGCAAGGTTGCATTCCTTCTGAAGGCTCCAGGGAGAGTACTTTTCTTACCTTTTCCAGCTTCTTGGGGCTGCTCACATTCTTTGTCTCATGGTCTCCTTCCACCTTCAAAGCCAACAATGGGCGGTGGAGTCTTTCCAATGCTGCATCACTTTGATACTGACTATCCTTTTTCTTTCTTACTTTTTTATAAGGATCCCTGTGATTATATTGTGCCTACCCAGATAACCCAGGATAATCTACCCATTTCAAGATTCTTAATTTAATGATACCTGCATAGCCTGTTTTGTCATGTAAGGTGACATATTCATAGGTTCTGGAGATTAGGATGTGAACATTTGGGGGGAAGCATTATTCTGCTTACCACAGAAGCCTATTGACAATTTTTGGCTATCAGATGGTTCCAGAGATTCCAGGAGGCATGAGAAGAGATTGCTAAAGCCTCAGTAGTGAGTAAATCTCTGGGGAAACACTAAAGAGAGTGCCTATTGCATTGCAATTTTAACAGAATCTAGACCTTTTTGTTGCAGGGGTCCCCAATCAAAGTGGGTCATTTGTGAGTAACAGTGTAAATAGCTAAAGTGAAAAGTTTTAGAAAGAACCAAAAGTCCAGAACCCAAAAGTCCTAAAAGATGTTGGGCCAATTTTCTTATTGTGGATGCTGAGAGGGTCAATAGCTTGTGTTCCAGCTAGTGTTATGACAGAGATTTCCTTGAATGCTGAGAGCTAACAACAATAACAACAACAAAAGAAATGAAAGAAAACACCTTTCTTAGTCTCTGCATATTGTCTCTGCTATGGTGCTCTCCTTCAGTTCTTAGCTAGCCTTATACTGAGCATAAAGAACAGCCCAAGAAGAAAGAAAATGGTTCTCTTGGGTCTTTCTTGGGCACACAACTTGCCTTGGGCATTTGCATATGGACTTATAAATTCCCAGTAAATATGGATACTCCCAATGCCCCATTACCCCCAAGAAATCTGTAGCCTTTCTTCCTGGTCCAGATGCTATATTTTATGTAGGTAATTTTTTGCCCCAGGCAGCTAAGGTTTGGTTGTTTTCTTACAGTATTTCAGCAGCTTTGCTAGTTGCTTCTATGTCTAGGGTAAGTTCTGGGATAGGTGAGACAGAGACAAGCATATTGTATGAGTCCTTCATCCTGCCACCAAGTGGAATGGTGCAGACAAACATGATGCCAATTTGTGTAGAAGGATTACTTGCTTCCTCTGGAGCCCATGCCCAGGACCCACTGAGGGAACACAGGCTGGTACTACACAGAGCAGGGAGAGGTGCAGGATGGGCTAGGAACAGCATCAAGAGGCTTTCCTACAGTTTTTTTAAGTTTCTCTTTTCTTGATTTGGTATTCACTTAATTACTACAACCCTTTGATGGTTTCTCAGAGCTCTAAAAGGTTGGTTTTGTCAGTTTCAGCTTGTTTTTCAGTGTTTCTCTGGGGGAACAGAGCTTCGCATCTTCTTACTCTATTATCTTGCTGACATCACCCCTAGTGAGGAAATAGAGAGGTCTCAAGAGGTGGAGTTGTTTTCTCAGAGTCACACAGTATTGCCACAAGCTAGAAAGGAAGGATGTGAAAAGTTAGATTGCTTATAGAATTTCATGTTGTAAATTAAAATAATTGAAGTCCAGATATTAATTTGTAAGGAGAGACTTAATTAAAGGGGCTATTGCAATAGGGAGATACTCAAAGCTTAAGCTGGAAACATCTCAGGGAAGTGATATGTTGCAAAGCTTTTATATGCAGAGATCGTGTGAGAGGCAGGAGTGGAAAGAAGGAAGGTGCTAAAAACTGCTGGAGGGGTCTTGAAACTTAAAAGAACTGAGTCAAACATTGCAGTAACATGAAAATCAAGGTAGGAAATGTTTCCAGTTAGGACTATGAGGCTTCAAAGGGGCAGGGAGAAGTCTGGGCCTGAGGGAAGTTCCCATAGGGTTTAAGGCCTAGCTCTGCGACTTAAGGCAGCTTGGAGTCATGTCAAGAACAAAGTTTGACCAGTCTTGTTAATATCAAACCACAACCACTCCTGAATTAAAGTCTACTTTTGTTTTCTGTGTTTAAGAAGTAATATTTTGGAAAAAATTTTAATGTGTGATGTATTTTAACAAAAGAATTTATTTCTTGGTTGCATTTTAATGCTATCATTATCCAGTTACTAAGTCTGTTTAAGGTTTAACTATTGTCTTACCTGTTTAGAACATATTATAAGTACTGGCTTATGATTTGGATCACTAAATAGGTCAGTTGACTTAAACAGAGCTGAAAATTCTATTCAGGGACCCAGACTGTCTATCTGGTTTCAGCTAGACATTTTGCTAGTGTATGTGCTTGGTCATAAGGGAGGCTAGAATTTTATTTATTCAGCAAATGCTTTTCTGTATGTTTGCCATGTTCCAGATACTAAGCTAGGAGTTACAAAAAAAAAAAAAACAGTTGGATAAAATTAGACTGTGATTTAAGGAGCTCACAGTCTAGGGAATTAAGAGATATAATATTATGTAATGTTATGTATACATTAATTAAAAACTATATATAAGCACAGAAAGGATATCTAAATTTTTTGGAATACTCCCTCATCTTTAAGACAGCTGATTTAATGCTAATCCTTACTCTTTCTACACAGGAATTTGTATTTCTGCACTTTTAAGCTAGGTCTTGAATCAGTTCCCTCTCTTTGTCCTGACTGTCATTGCTCTAGCCCAAGACTTTATCTTTATTTAATGCAATTTTATTGAGATAAATTCACATACCATATAATCATCCAAAGTGTAAAATCGATTTTCATTGTTCAAATGAACATTTTTATTACTCCAAAAAAATACATACAAAAATAAAAATAAAAATGAAAAAAGGACACCCAAAACATCCCATGCTTGTTTTCTCCACTATTATTTATTTATTACCCTTATTTTTAACTCATCTGTTCATACACTGGATAAAGGGGGTGTCAGTCACAAGGTTTTCAGAATTACAGTCATAGCATAAAAGCTATATAGTTATGCAACCATCTTCAATAATCAAGGCTACTGGAATACAGAATTTCAGATATTACTTTCTAGCTATTCGAATCCACTAAAAACTAAAAAGGGATATCTATAGAATGCATAAGAATAACTTCCAGAATGACCTCTTGACGCCATTTGAAATCTCTCAGCTACTGAAACTTTATTTTGTCTCATGTCTCTCTTTCCCACTTTGGTCAAGAAGGCTTTCTTAATGCTGTGATGCTTATTCCTGGGGGTCATGTCCTACATAGGAGGGAGGGCAGTTTTTACTTGTCGGGTTGGCTTTGAGAGAGGTCACATCTGAGCAACAAAGAGGCTCTCTGGGGGTGACTCTTAGGCATAATTATCAGTAGGCTTAGCTTCTCCTATGCAGGAATATTTTCCATGGCAAGCCCCGAGACTGAGGGTTCAGCCTATTAAATTGGTAGTCCCCAATGCTTGCTAGAATCTCTGGAATTCTGTAGGTGGAGAAGTTTAATATTTCCACATTTTTCTCCAGTCCCCCAAAGGGGCTTTACAAATACTTTTTTATTCTCTGCACAAATTACTCTGGGATATATCAGGGCATCACACCAACCTGAACAAACCAACAAGATCTAACTCCCTACTCAAGATACCATGCAATTATGATGTTCAAATAAACTGACCATAAAAGATAAATTAGATTATGCGCTACAGAAATTATAAATTTTACACCAAATAAACATTACTTCCTTTGGTCTTACACAGAAGTTAAAGTTTTAAAACACAGTCAGTATCATCCTTTACCCTTTAGTCTGATTTACCTTAGTCCTAACCAGATCTGCTTCATTCATATCTCTAATTGAAGTCTGATTTCTTTTTCAGCCTTATAAACAATTGCTCTATGGGATAATGCTGACTTACAGAGCTGCAGAACTCTGACTGAGTCTCAGGTATCACACAGATACTCAACGTTCCAGGGAATGACCAGGTTATACACAAAGAACTCAGCATCTCAGAATTTAGAAATAATCAATTCAACTCAAGAATAGATGTGACTTCTGTCAGAGCTTACAGTATAGGCACTTTTATAATAAGTCTTACCCTGATAACCTTTGCTCTCAGATTCAATTCTTAGAGTTTGCACATTATAGTCCATATTAATGAGGTGTTATAATGTTTGTCTTTCATTTCTAGCTTATTTCACTCAATACACTGTCCTCAAGGTCCATTCCCCTAGTGGTATGCCTCACAACTTCATTCCTTCTTGCAGCCACCCAATATTCCATTGTAAGTGTGCCAGTTTGGAAGGATGTATGTACCCTAGAAAAGCCATGTTTTAATCCAAATCCTATTTGTAAAGGCAGTGTTTCTTCTAATCCCTATTCAATACTGTATGTTTGAAACTTTAATTAGATCATCTCCCTGGAGATGTGATTCAATCAAGAGTGGTTGTTAAGCTAGATTAGGTGGACACATGTCTCCACCAATTCCAGGTGGGTCTTGATTAGTTTACTGGAATCCTATAAAAAAGGAAACATTTTGGAGAAAGCTGGAGATTCTGAGAGAGCAGAGAATGACATAGCCACGAGAAGCAGGGTCCATCAGCCAGCGACCTTTGGAGATAACAAAGGAAAACACCTCCCGGGGAGCTTCATGAAACAGGAAGCCAGGAGAGAAAGCTAGCAGATGATACTGTGTTTGCCACATGTCTTTCCAGATGAGAGAGAAACCCTCACTATATTTGCCATGTGCCTTCTTACTTGAGAGAGAGAAACCCTGAACTTCATCGACCTACTTGAACCAAGGTATCTTTCCCTGGGTGCCTTAGATTGGACATTTCTATAGACTTGTTTTAATTGGGATATTTTCTTGGCCTTAGAACTGTAAACTTGCAACTTATTAAATTCCCCCTTTTAAAAGCCATTCTGTTTATGGTATATTGCATTCTGGAAGCTAGCAAACTAGAACAGTATGTACTGATCACCGTTTGCCCTCTGTTCAGCAGTCAATGCACCCTTAGGCCACCTTCATCCAAATTGTGAATACTGCCACCATAAACACCAGTGTGGAAATGTCCATTCATGTCCCTGATTTGAGTTTTTCCAAATATACACCTGATAATGGGATTTCAGTATCATATAGCAATACTATACTTAGCCTTCTGTGGAAATATCACTCTGCCCTCCAGATGAGCTGCTCCATCTGCTTCTCTACCAACAGTGAATAGGGAACAGTACATCCCTTTCCCCACATTTTCTCTGGCACGGGTGCCTTTCTGTTTATTTTTTAAGCAGTTTTATTCATACACCATATAATCATCCTAAGTAAATAATCAATAGTTCCTGGCATAATCATGGTAGTTATGCATTCACCACCACAATCTATATGAGACATTTCCATTTCTTCCACAAAGAAAGAGGAAAAAGAAAATAAAATGAAAAATAAAAAATAGAAAAATAGAATAAAATTTAAAAAGGAGAAACAACAACAACAAGAATCCCATAACCCTCCCTTATATGCCCCTCTTATTGACATTTAGCTTTGATATATTGTCTTTGTTACTTTTACTGAAGGCATATTACAATGTTACTGTTAACCATAGACTCAACTTTGCATTGATTGCAGATTTTCCATATACTATCCCATTTTCCACACCTTGCAAGGTTGACATTCCTTTGTTCTCCCTCATGTAAAAAATTCTTATATTTGTAATTTAATCATCATCATTGACTACTCTAAGTTTTGCTAAGTTGTACAGTCCTGGTTTTTAACTTCTATCTTTCCTTCTGGTATCATACATGCCCCAGTCTTCCTCTTTCAACCATACTCACACTCAGCTTTGTTCAGTATCTTTACAGTATTGCTATCATCAGAAAGTATTGTGTTATCCATTTCTGAGACTTTACAATCAATCTTTGGTTGAATATTCTCTACTCCTTCAGCATCAAATGTGAAAGACTTATCTTTTGCCTGAAATTTTATAATAGCATTTTATGCTTCAAATCAGATATGCCTCTAATCAAAAAAAAGCTGCACATATTGTTACCAAGCACAAACTTTATGTGTTTTATTCTTTGCTTGAAGAGCTTAACTTTGCATCTGAACATAAAGCCACAAATCTTCAGTGTGACTGTCCCACCAATCTTGTTGAAGGGGAGAGTCATTTAGGTCAATGTGTGTTCCTCTTTGTATTATACTTTCTGTAAGTAAAGGGAAGTGATAAAAAGGAAACTTGCAATGTCTACCCGCATTTCTCCAAATTGTTTAAAACTAACCCTGACTTTGTGAGGAAGTGAAGTTTTGAGACGAATAGGAAGGAGGTGGGGAGAGGAAGGAAAGAGGAAGAACCAAGAAACTGAAAAACACATTTCATGGACTTAATGGATCACTGGCATTCCACCTCTGTAGCGGCTTAGAGCTATGTACACCAGAAGAACATGCTCTGAAACTTCATGTATGAACTTATGGGTGTGAACCTATTGTAAATAAGACCTGGTAATGAGATTACTATGGTTACAGTGTGCCCAACAGAATCAGGATGGGTTTTAATCCTATTACTAGAGTCTTTTATAAGCAGAGTGAAATTCAGACACATGGAGAAAAAGCCTCAGGGACCAGCCAGAAGCTGAAACTGAATAAAACGTGGAAGAGAAGAGAAAAGCCAGAAAGGCTGCCATGTACATTTCCCAGTAACAAAAAACCAACGAGCAAGGACAACTTGCAGCCATCCCCAGAATGCCACAGTCTTCTGGGGGAAGGCATGGTCTTGATGGTGGCTTGAATTTGGACTTGTCTAGCTTCAAAACTGTGAGCCAATAAATTCCCATTGTTTATGCCAAGCTTCCACTTGACATTATGACAGAACAATGCCATGAAAACTATATTTAAATGAATCATTAAGGAAGAACGTTATTTTATTTTGCATTCTAATCAATAAGATAAGAAATATTTATATGTTTTAGAAATATATATATTTTTTGTAGCAAGGTCTAAATAAAAAAGACTTGAGTCATTCAACTTTCAGATTGCCTTACTTGACAACCAGGTTCTTCAAAATACTGTTTAATTAATTTTGTTCATATGTAACCTAAGATTGCTAACCTATGAAGGTAGTTGGAAGATGTTTGGAATTATTTGCCCTAATGTTAATTTTTGTTCTGATGTATATATACTCTTACCTCTCTTCTTTCATTTGCCTTACTTTGCATACAATATGAGTTTTCATTTTTTTACCTCTGAAATCCAAACTTATCATAACGTACCTACTTATTGTAGTTGCAAGCATCTGGTAAATTCAGATGGTTTGACTAAATTATAATATAGTCATGCTGATCATTCACATTAAAATATTGAAATATTGTTATTTTGTATTGTAAATTACTTTTTCATTTAGTTTGCTTTTATTTAACTATTATGCATTTTGCTGTTTTCTTTTTTTTAATTTGGGCTTGTAGGTAGGTTATCTTACCAATAATTTAATGTCAACATAACAAGGGGCATTACACAATGTTCATTATAAAAGGAGGTATTGGATCTCATGTGTTTGGAAACCACATGTATAATAATATCTCTCATGTATACACAGGGAGGTCCTAGACAAAGCCCCACAGTCATGATGTATAAGAACTTGGTTAGGATTAACTAAGGCAGATCAGAAAGTCTGGGCATATAACTCATCAACTGTGGATATCCCAGTTTCTCAAATGGTCAACTGTGGTAGAATTATAATTGCATATCTAGAAAGACTCAAAATAGTCAAGATTACTATTCTAGACATAAAACCCTTGAATACAAGAAACATTGCTTAATAAATCTAACATCAAATGAAATCTTGAATAAAACTCAGGGGTGCACAGGGGGTTCAGTGGTAGAATGCTGGTCTGCCATGCAGAGCCCCAAGTTTGATTCTGGATCATGCACCCCCTCCAAAAACACCAATATTCTAACACCATGTGAGAAATAATCTAGTAATCTCTAGTTATATTTTTGGGTTCTGAAATTCTCTGTTATTGAATTCTTATAACTACTTATTAGTGCTGTCATTAAGTACACTATTAATATTAACATTGAAGACATTAAAAAGTGAGCATAACTTTCCTTTTTAACAAAACAAACTATTAAATAGTGCTTATGAGTATTTGCAATCATATTGCATTTCTTGCATCCATCAGTTCTCAAAATTTTTGGTCTCAAAAACCTTTTACATGCTTAAAAATTATTGAGGCCCCTGTAAAGCTTTTGTTTAAGTGGGTTACATCTGTCAATATTTATATAAAAAATTTATATGAAGAAATAAAAAAATTTATGTAATAATTTATTTGAAATAACAGAAGAAACCAATTACATGATAAGATAAAATATATTTAATGAAAACAACTATATTTTCCAAACCAAAAAAATTAGTGTGAAGAATGGCATTGTTTTACATTTTTTGTAAATCTGTGTGATGTTTGGCTTAATGGAAAACAGATGATTTTCATATTTCCTTCATACTTAATTTGTTGTGATATGTTTGTTGTTTTGGTTGAGGTATATGGAGAAAAATCAAGCCTTACACTGATATGTAGTTGGGAAAAAAGAGAAATATTTGAATAGCTTTTTTAGATAATTTTGGATTTCTTTCTAGTTTTGATCAAAACTTGACCAGTGTGCTGGTTTGAATATGGTATGCACCCCAGGAAAGCCACCTTCTTTTCCTAATCCAATCTTGTGTGGGCAGAGCTATTGCTGAAGGTGAAAACTTTAATTGGAGACTGGGGTTGGGGGGAGGTGGTGGGTGAGCCTTTCCTGGTTGCTGCAGGCCGGTGACCTGGATTAGCTCCTTAAAAAACAAAAAAACCAAAAAAAACCCACAAAACTTTAATTGGATCATTTCCATGGTGATGTGACACACTCAATTGTGGGTTGGACCTTTTGATTAGATAGAGATGTGACACCGCCCATTCAAGATGGGTCTTAATTAGTTGACTGGAGTCCTTTAAAAGGGGGAAATATTTTGGAGAAGTCTCAGAAGCAACGTAGACACAGACGTTTGAGATGGAAACAGAAATAGTCTGGGTGCTAAGGAAGGACTCACAGAAATAGCCAGAATCTAAAAAGAAGAAATCTCCAGCCCCAGAAAATGCTAAGCTAAGATATGAAATAAAGAATTTTGCCCCAGAGACTCTTAGAGAAGAAGCCACTGGAATCAGAAGCTGGAAGCTGTTTGAAACCAGAAGCCAAAGGACGAGTAGATGCCAGCCACATGCCTTCTCAGCTGATGGACATGTTCCATATGCCATCTGGCCCTTTCTTGAGTCATGGCATCTTTCTCTGGATGCCTTAGTTTGGGTATTTTTATGGCCTGAGAACTGTAAACTTGTAACTTAATAAATCTCCTTTTATAAAAGCCAACCCGTTTCTGGTATATTGCATTTCTGGCAGCATTAGTGAACTAAAACAAGCCATAGGGGTTTTCGAAAGGTTAGTTGCAATGTAGTATCTGAAATTATGTTAATGAGTTAATGAACTTTTCACACACTGTTTTTAAAACCCAATGGTGTACCTAGCCCCTTGAATGGATCTTTTACCCATGCAGGATTTTGTACATTCTACATTGTTAATTTGAAAACTGTTGGTTCAGAGACTTAGATCTTTCAAATACTAACCTGATACCAAGAAAAAAAATACATTTATTAATATCAACACTGATCTCATCAGAAAAATCTTTAAATATTGTGATTCTTTGATTTTCATGATGACAGATACAATTTTTCAAAATTCTAATTTTCACTTAAGAGATTGAATTTTATCACTGGCAACAAAGACCATCAATATTCCTTGAAGTTCTAGTTAGTATACCTCATTCATTTCCAGAAAATCTCTGCGAAATGCTGAAGTCTAAATAAGCATAATTTGTCTATCAGTCATTCTTCTAGGTTAAAAGCGTTGTCCATGAAAAAAGTGGCTAGGTTAGCTTGCAACTGAACAACTGCCCAAAAGCTTTTTCCTCAAGATAAAAATTGGATTCTGGAATGCAGCAGAAGTGATTTATACATCTTTATTATTTTGTCACCAAGAATATTAAAAAGAAGGTACTTAGAGGGTTGAAATTTAATGTAATAATTTTTACTCCCTCATCAAGGACTTCCTAACTTTGACTAGCATTTTTTTCTTTTTTTGCAACTGCATAATGGTGGAATGAACAATGACTACTAATACAGTTTCGTGCCCCTACCTTAATTTGTGTTAAGCACCACAATCATTAATTTTACACCATTGTAAAAATATCACCTCAATGAAACAGGTAAATACTTTCTTGGTATTATTATGAAAACTGTTCTGATCTCACAACGCCTCCCTAAAAGGGTCTCAAATAACCTCAGGGATCTACAGACCTCTCTTTGAATGGATCTTTTACCCAGGCAGGATTTTGTATATTATGCATTGTTAATTTGGAAAATATTAGTTCAGAGACTTGGGCAGATCTTTCTAATACAGTTCTTTGAGAACTGTCACTCTGGTTCTTTTACTATTTCCTTTTCTCAGATAATATTTCTTGCTTCTCCTCAAACTCCAACACCCCTTCTCCACCTTCACACTCAGTGTTTTGAAAATTTAACAAAGAAAAGACAATTTCTCAAGTTCCTTTTACCACTGTGCTGGTTTGAAATGATGTATGGACCTTAGAAGAGCCAAGTTTTAATCCTAATCCCATTTTGTAAAAGCAGCCACTTTTTCTAATCCCTATTCAGTATTGTATGTTTGAAACTGTAACTAGATCATCTCCCTAGAGATGTGATTCAATCAAGAGTGGTTGTCAAACTGGATTAGGTGACAACATGTCTCTGCCCATTTGGGTGGGTCTTGATTGGTTTACTGGAGTCCTACAAAAGAGGAAACATTTTGGAGAAGAGATTCAGAGAGAGCAAAGCAGAATGATATAGCCACGAGAAGCAGAGTCCACCAGCCAGTGACCTTTGGAGATGAAGAAGGAAGACGCCTCCCTGGGAGCTTCATGAAACAGGAAGCCAGGAGAAGAAGCTAGCAGATGATGCCATATTTGCCATGAGCCCTTCCAGATGAGAGAGGAACCCTGACCGTGTTCACCATGTGCCTGTCCAGATAAGAGAGAAACCCTGACTGTGTTTGCCATGTGCCTTCTCACTTGAGAGAGAGACCCTGAACTTCATCGGCATTATTGAACCAAGCTATCTTTCCCTGGATGCCTTTGATGGGACATTTCTATAGACTTGCTTTAACTGGGACATTTTCTTGGCCTTAGACTATAAACTGCATCTTATTAAATTCCCCTTTTTAAAAGCCATTCTGTTTCTGGTATATTGCATTCTGGCAGCTAGCAAACTAGAACAACCACATCTACCCAACAGCTCACATTTGTGCCCAAATACTTGGTCTTCTTTCGCATTACCATGGATGAACCATCTATGCCCGTACCAAACACCAATTCCTCCACTATTGCACTTGACTCCATATCCTGCTTATTCAAGGAAATTCTCCATAAAGTCTTTCCTCTCTCTTTCATTGTCAAATTTTACTTCTCTCTTGGAGATTTCCTTCAGCATAAACAGATGCTTTTATTTCTTCCATCCTTAAATATACCTTCTCTGAACTTCAGTTGCCTCTCTAACCATTAACCCGTTTCTCTGTTGCTTCCTACAGCAAAATTTCTTGATGGACTTGTTTATACCCATTATCTCCAATTCCTCACCTTCCATCGTCTCTTAAATAGCCATTCACTGTGGTTATTATACCCACCACTTCACTGCAACTTCTGTCAAGGTCACCGATGTCCTTCACGATACTAAAGCCAGTGGCCAAATTTCAGTCCTCATTTCACTTGACTGATTAAAAGCATTCATTGTGATACAACTTTTTCACTTGATATCATACAACACATTCCCCAAGTTTTCTCTTACTTCATTTGTTGCTCCATCTCCATCTCCTTTGCTGATTTCTTTCCTCCCTTTACCTACAAATATCCCAAATGTCCCAGAGCTCAGACTTTGGAGCTCTTTTCCACTCTTTACGTCTTCCCTGCTAAAGGCTATTAAGTGACACAGGTATATAGATGTTCAATTAGGAAGAAAAGAGCCAACTGAAAGTAACAATCAAACCTTTCTTCACTTACTGAAGCAGTACAGGCAAAAGGCAAAGGAGGAAAGCATTGGTTCCCCAGTGTTTCATTTTTTCCAAAGGAAAGGCATCGGCAGAGAGTCAGGGGACATGCAGTATAGATAGACCATAGTCATACTGCTGAGGAGCCCAGAACGAAGCTTTCTCCTACCTTTTTATGGATGTTGGGGGAGAGAATAAGTGATCAGAAGCAAGTGAGAGGTACTGGCCAGAATTGGAAAGTACTGGGTCAGAGTACTTTTGGTCAGAGTACTGGAGAAATTGCCCCAGTCCACTCCCCCCATAAGGAAGTCTTGCTGGAGGCACCTGGAAAGTCCCTTTATAAGGAGAATGGAGGTGCCTGGGCTAGAAATGCAGATATGCATATGAACATGGATGGCTGAGAGACCTGAGTCCTTAACTATAACTCCATCCAGAAAACTGATTGTGTACCAAGTCTGATATGGGGAAGACAGTTTTCCCCCATAAAGCCTGCTAGGCAGAGCCCTGTAGTTGCCTATGGTAGGGCCTGAAAGGTCACATTTAGGATTTGCCCTGGGTTGAGCCTCTTTAATCTCCTCCAGTTTTGGAGCTTTGAATGTTAACTACACCCTCTCTACTTACAAATTGTATTTCTTGTGCTTGGACTTCTCCCTTGAAATACTGATTCATATATCCAACCATCCATTTTACATGTATAATTGTAGTTAATAGGCATTTCAAATTTAACATGTCCAAAACTGAATTCTTGATCTTCTCCCCTAAACCTGCTGCATCAGTAGTCTTTTCATCTCAGTTAACGTCAACTCAATAGTGTTTATTTGGATGGCCCAGAGCCTTGAAATATCCTTGATGTCTCTCTTCTGTAATACCCCACATCAATTCTGATAAGAAATTGTATTGGCTCTGCCTTCAAAATATGTACAGTATAGGTCCCAAACCTGTCACTGCCCTACTGCTACAACTCACTGATCATTATTGTAATTGGTTCCAGTTGGTCTCCTGTCTTATCCTTGATTACCTGTAGTCTGTTTTCAATGCAATAGCGAGAGAAATTCTTTTGAAATTTAAGCCACATTATGTAATTTCAAAAGCCATACTGTCTCTCTCAGTTAAAAGCCAGAGTTCTTGCTTGTAAGCTCTGCAGCATTCTGATTTTATCTTCCTACCTCTCTTCCTCTGGCTCACTCTGCTCCCACTACAAATGTCTCCTTATTGACCTTGGAATCCACCAGGTAGGCTCTTAACTTAAGGCCAAGCTGTTCTTCTCCCCGAAGACCATTTCTCCTAAAATATGATGGTTTGCTCCCTTACTTCAGATATCTGCTCAAATGTTACCTAATCAAAGAGTTTTCCCTGAGCACTTTGTATAGAATAACCTTGCTACAATTACTGTATTTCCCTTAATCTACTCTGTGCCTGTAACAATTATCGTCCCATGACATATTTTATACTTATTTGATTATTTGTTGCCTATGTCCCTTTATAATTCTGTTGGTGTATTATTTAGGGTTCTCTGGAGAAACAGAATCAACAGGGAACACTCACAAATATAAAATTTATAAAAGTGTCTCACGTGACTGCAGGAACGCAGAGTCCAAAATCCTCAGGGCAGGCTGTGAAGCTGACAATTCCGATGGAGGGTCTGGATGAACTCCACAAGAGAGGCTCACCAGCCGAAACAGGGAGAGCCTGTCTCTTCTGAATCCCCCTTAAAAGGCTACTCGTGATTAGATTAAGCATCACTCATTGGAGAAGACACTCCCCTTTGGCTGATTACAAATAGAATCAGCTGTGGATGCAGCTGACGTGATCATGATCTAATTCTATGAAATGTCCTCATTGGAACATACAGGCCAGCACTTGCCCAACCAGACAAACAGGTAGCACAACTTGGCCAAATTGACACATGAACCTGACCATGACAGTTGGGATGTAAGCTTGATGAAGGCAAGGACATTTTTCAGTTGTTTGCTGTTGTATCATCAGTTCCTAGAACAGTGCTAGGCATGTAATAGGCATTTAATACATATTACTGAATACATGAAGAAATGGATGAAGGAAACCATCCGGATATTTCAGGAAAAAATATATTTCCCTGCATCATAAATCATGACCTCCCAATGTGAAACGTGAGGAATTCTTGGCCAAAGCCTTTTGCAGTATTGCAGGCATCAAAAAACTCTTCACTGAGAATCTTCTCAAGCCTGCTCCAGTTTCCTTTCTTCTTATAACTGAACACAACTCCAGACAAGGAAATAAAGCATTTGACATTTATCCTTGAAATTGATGAAATCATGCTCTTGAGCCTCAAACTGAAGGTCCCTGGTAGAAAAGCTACCCTTGTTCCTGGCAACAAGGTTTTGCAAAGATCTCCTTCTTCTTAAACTATAGATCAGACTACAGAGAACCTTGGGATCTAGTGATAATGAAATACTGTGCTCCTTTTAGGAAAATTGTCCCCATCTTTTCATGACTAAGTCCCCAGCATTGACACCGCACATGCAACCCTAAGAGTTGTGATTCTCTCATTGGGCGAGGAGTTTTTAAATACTTCTTTGGGAGACAGAAAGATCATTGCATCTATTATGTTACTGAAAAAGAGTTTCGTTTCCTGGGAAGGAATTCCATTGCCTTAGAAAGCTTAGTGATTTCTATTTTATCACTCTCAAAAAGTCATTTATCGTAATTACAGTTTCCATGTCTTTCAGAAAACCTCATATAAGTATCTGTTGAGAAATATAGAAGCTTGTGTTTTAACCATTATGTTAGGTAAGTTTTATTTTTGTTTAATGAGTAACATGCAGTATAGATAATTTATTATGTACAAGGCAGAGATCTCCACTCTGTCTGTTTGGTACTAATTATTAGCATAATTTTGCTGGAGTAATTTATCCATTTAGTGACTTTGCTTCATTGTCTGTAAATTGTGGGTATTCTTTAAACTCTAAATTCTTTCTGAGGTTTAATGGTCACTCATTGTATGAAACTCATAAAACTTCTTCAGGTTTTACTGCTTCTAAGAGGTACTGTTGTTAATATGCTTTAAAAATTATGTCATATTAATCATTAAACACAGGAAATATACTTAAATTACAAAGGGACCATGCTGGGCATTTAAAATTTAACATTAAACAGATATTAGATTTATTCATTGCCAACTCTATGCTTGGTGGATTTCATATTTAACTTGAAATGTTTAAATGAAAATAATATAAAGTCAGATTTAAGCCAAAGTAATGTCAAACTACTTTAGTTTTACTTCACACTTTGGAGAGAGGCTGATTGCAAACATCACCATTCAGAGCATATAATTTTATTCCCTTGTTTTCAGTATGAAGCCTTAGTCCAACTCATGTGTTTTGTGAAGGTCAAAGTCCTTCTTGTTGTAACTCTCATGAGAGTAAACCCCCAATCTTCCACAGAGTCGGGAGAGTGAGAAAAGGGTATTTGACAACTGGGAGAGGTTGAAGAGTCTATCTGAGAACCTAACTGCTCTTCATAGACTTGACTCTATACGTTTCTTTTTTTCCTGTCAAACCGCCTATTACCTCACCATCTTGAGGAACTACTGCCTCCAATTTTAGACATTCTGGGGTTTAGTAATAGGAATGGACTTGCTTTTACTGGCTTCCTCCACAGGCTTCCTTAGCTCTCACTTTCTCTAAGGGCCATGCCAGTTATCATCATTCTTCTGCTTTATATGTTCCAAAATGTTTCTACATCTCTTATCTTCTGTTGTCTGCTAGTGTGTTCTCTTTATCCTTAAATATTTAAGCATCCTTTACTCCTTTTGATATTTTAGTGGGGTTCCAGAAGGGAGCAGATATCAGCACATCTGTTTAATATACCATGGTCACTAGAGATCTCCCATCAGATATTTAGTTACCAAAATTTTAGAAGAAATACAACAGTGTCTCTACAGTGAAGGGCAGAGATAGCTTAGGAAAAAAAAAAAAAGCCCTTCAAGGGGCTATTTGATACAGTAAATGGTTACTTTCAAATGGGAAGTATGCATTGCTCATTGTTGAGTATATGGGCTTTTTATTTGTTTGTTGTTTTTGAAGCTTTATTTCGTTTTTAGCTTCACTGAACACAATGGACACTAGATGGCTCTGTCAAAGCATATATATTCAGAACATCTCATTTAGTCCAAGAATTTGAAGGTATCATGAAATCTTTTACAACAAAAGAAAATTTAAATATATTTTTGTGAGAAAGTGAGTTTAATATTATTAGCCGTTACATTATGAATTCAGAAATTTATAAATTTTCTAAGTGTCTTTTTTGGTCAGTAAATATTTATTGACTACTGTCAAATGATATCAACTCTTAGAAATGCTGGGGATTTAGTGATAAGCAAGTCATGAGACATGGCCCTTTCCACAAAGAACTTGCAACAGGCATTCAGAGTAAGAAAATAATTACAAAGGTTTAATTAAACAATTTCATGGATGCACAGTTCTGGGGAAAAATAGAAGGTACTATAGAAGTGTATAATAAGATATTGAACTTTGTCTGGGTTAAGGAAGCTCTTCAGAGGAAGTGAGGCCCAAGCTGAAGTCTGAAGGATGAATGAATGAATTGTAAAGGTGGAAAGGATTGTGTTCTAGGCTGGGATTTGCAAAGTTAAAGTCTTTGCCTTATGGAACATTTAAGAAACAGAGAAGGCCAAATATCCCAAAGCAGGAAAGGGGGCGAATGGGACAAGAGACCAGAGAGATCAGTAGACGCCATGTCTTTAAGGGTCTGGATTCACGCTGCGTCTTGGAAATGCATTATTCCAGGGAAGGTGGGAAGCAATGAAGTGATTTAAAGCAGACTAATCATGTGATCAAGTTTACATTTTAGCAGGTCACTCTTACCACCATGTGGAGTATAAATTCGATTTGTAAAAGTTTCAACTTTTTTTTTTTGAAGTTGTCCAAATCAATGGGTTAACAGTGATCACCAAGGAATAAGTAAAATAATTATATAGGAGCAGCAGTTTGGGGAGTTCAAAAAATGATGGAGCTTCTTTTACATAAGTTATATTCTTGTTAGGGACATAGCTAGTCCCCAAAATGAAACAATCAAAGGAAATTTTGGAAAGGGACTCTGTTAAGCAGCACAACTAACTGCTCACAGTAAAAAAGGTCTACATTTCCTATGTTATCATTATTTTAAAATTCTGTGATGTTATTTTGTCTGCAATTGTTATTTGGTTTGGATTTTATCAAAAAAAAAAGATAGAGAATGAGCTGTAATGGCATGACCTTGTGTGCTGGTTTGAAAGGAAGTATGCCCCCTAGAAAAGCCATGTTTTAATCAAAATATCATTTCGTAAAGGTAGAATAATCTCTATTCAATACTGTATGTTTGAAACTGTGATTGGATCATCTCCCTGGATGATGTGATTTAGTCAAGAGTGGTTGTTAAACTGGATTCAGGGATGACATGTCTCCACCCATTTGGATGGGTCTTGATTGGTTTATTGGAGTCCTATAAAAGAGGAAATATTTTGGAGAATGAGATTCAGAGAGAGCAGCGAATGCTGCAGCACTACGAAGCAGAGTCCACAAGCCAGCGACCTTTGGAGATGAAGAAGGAAAATGCCTCCCGGGGAGCTTCATGAAATGGGAAACCAGGAGAGAAAGTAGAAGATGATGCCTTGCTTGCCATATGCCTTTCCAGATGAGAGAGAAACTCTGAACTTCATCAGCCTTCTTGGACCAAGGTATCTTTCCCTGGATGCCTTTGATTGGACGTTTCTATAGACTTGTTTTAATTGGGACATTTTCTTGGCCTTAGAACTGTAAACTAGCAACTTATTAAATTCCCCTTTTTAAAAGCCATTCTGTTTCTGGTATATTGCATTCTGGCAGCTAGCAAACTAGAACACCTTGTCTACTTGTCATTTTCCATCTATTATGGATAATATAATATTATTCTCCACTGTGTATTTGTACAAGTTTAGCCTTTACTGTTTGAGCCTTGATTTGATTTTATTGAACAACACAAGCAGTAAGAACAATTTATAGGCTTTTCAGAGTTGAAAGGATCATCTTTCCCACAATTTTCATACTGTGTTTTATGGATTCTTAAGTTAAAGAAACTTTAGTGTCTCAGAGTTGCCTGGCAAGTAGATGTGGCTCAAGCTGGCAATGCTCTGCCTCCCCTCCCCTTTAACTGGAGAAGTTTGCTTCTCTGTTCCCTTATTGAGCCTTTGTACAACATTTTTTTAAAATAAATCTTTATGTGCCTACAAAATTTGAATGTCTCTGTTCTTATTTGATATACTCATTTATGTGGTCGGACATTCAAGACCAGGGTTCTTCAAGAACTTTCCCAAGGTCCCAACTAAAGAAACAAGAGTTGCCCTTGACATCTGGTGTGAGTTCTTCACTAATTGCATCACATATATTCATATGCTGGTGTATAAATGAATTTGCATAAGATTATTTAATGAGAAAGTTACAACTATTTCTATAGGAAATGTAGCATGCTGAGAAAAATCTGGAATTGGGAGTTACACACTAGACCCATGAATGAAAAAAATATTTTCCAATGTGTGGAGATAGCTTTCTTTATTTAAATTGTGCTGCTTTGTTTTGGTCTATATTTAAATATGAAAGCATTTACCACATTCCTTTACAGAAAACAGATGCTCAATAATTTTGTTCTGACTCTTTTTAGAAGTATCTAAAAAGAGGCTGCACAGGAATTAGTGGGAAAGAAGTAGCAAAATATGTACCAACTAAAACATGGCAAAATATTAACTCAATCCCCATTTAGTGCATTACTTCATTATTTAGTCACGAAGCAAAATGTAAGGACATGACCTGCCTTACATTTCAGGTTGAGAAGACATAAGAATTGAAATGCTGAAATAACAGGAACAATACCCATTGATTTCTCTTTGGGTGATTTCAGGAATCTGGTTAGGAGTACCATGAAAGAACAGTGGAGCCATTTGTGTGAGCAAGAGTTAACACAGCATTTAACAACCAGTAGGATGTGTGCTTTAGCAGTTAGAATAGTCACTGGCACTAGTGCTGGAGCAGGATTTAGAGTTTTCTGCTGTGCCAGATATCACTTCATTTGCTGAATCCTGGGGAAGTTGGGTCAGCTAGGAGGAAGGGATGGGGAGACTAAGATTAATGGCCATTTATCAGGTAGTGTAGAAGTATTTCAGTCCTTGTTAAGAGAAGAAATAGACTTTGTTTTGGAAGAAGGCTATTTTTCAAATTTATCTGGACCTACCTTTTTTGGAGTGTGCTGTATGGTGGTGATCACGTTTCATTCTTTTTCCATTTGACTATTCTGTTATTGCAGCACCTTTTGTTGAATTTTTTTTTATCTACCATTTTTGTTTCATAATTTTTTTTTCCCCTTGCCAACTTGTGCACTCACATGGAATCTGAACTTGGGATTTGCCCTCTAGATTCAGATATCACTCTCACCCTCATTCAGGAGGTTGATTTTGGCTACCGACTCTTACTTCACCTTTGTCTCTCTCCCACATCTGCTAATATTTTAGGCTCTGGAGATCAGCTGTCTTTGCTATTTTGGGTGACTAATCTCAGCTTGTTGCTTCTTGTTCAGTTTGCTACGTTTATAAATTATTCTTGACAGCTCAAAGAATGCCATTACACCATACAATACAAGGTGAGGAAAGCATAAAGATGCAGAGTATGGACCTGTAAAAGGTGATAGAGAATTGCTTTCAGATGCTGTTAATATTGGCAAAGTAATATATAATCCAGGAGACAATAAGTGATCTTAACTTTAGGTACTCTCATCAAAAAAGATGTAATAAGCCTCCTAGGTTAAATAAAAGTTTAATTAAGCATTGCTTAATTAATTTAAGGGTGCTTAAAACTATAATTAGTTATTATATTATTTTCAGCTTTGCTTTAATGCAATATTGCCCAACCCACCTGATAATAAGAATCATGCTTATTTTTAAAATATGTTCTTTCCAGCCACCTTGCTATAAACCAAATGAATAAGAATTTCCATGTAGGGACATAGAAATCTGAATTTTGAGAAGCATCCCTGGTTAAATCTTATGAACAATTGATTTGAGAGACTTCATAGGTCTTGTTGTTTTAAGGTAATATGAAGAGCAATCATGATATTTGGTAAGGTACCGAGAATATACATGCTGCTAAATTTATAGAAGAAGTATTTCTGTAGAAAATGCTTTAGCATTTTAGTGTGTTAATGTGTTAGAGTGCTATTACAGGGAAAATTTGTGAAAGATTAGAAAATGGACAAAAAGATTAATGTGTGACCTCATTGGAAGGGTAGGCATACACTCTTCCTGGTTATCTATTTTAGAACCAAAAGTATTTATAACTGGCAGAGTACTGTTAGCAACGCAAATGATTCTTTTCCGTAGAAAGGCATGTGTCTTGTGGACATACAATTGACTATTACCCTATGTATATCGACCAGTTTGGCGTTGTTTAAGCATATTCATTTCAACATTTTTTTTTTAACTTCAGTACCTAAACACATTTTCTCTTTGGATCCTCCTTTGAATGGGTTGTAACATCTTACTTCCCTCACTAAATGAGTTAAATAATATCTTTGAGACGTGCTCATTTAATATTTATATGAGATTCATGATTACACCCTCTTTTAAAAATTATCAATAAATGCTATGCTGCTCACATCTTTGTTATCCACACTTAGAAGAATCAAGCCATCCCTACCTCTTATGCCTCTTATTTCTTTTTTCCACAGATATCACGTGCCCAAAGAACATGCAAAGTGCCTAGCTGAAATTAATCAACCACCCGAGGGCTTACCTTTTAAAATCACATTATAAGGACAAGTTTCAAGGACTTAGAGAAAACAGTTTCTAGGGGCAAGTCTAGACTAGTGATTTTCTCCACCGTATAGGATTACATTGCACATGACAGCTTTCAGAACAAAGGGATTACTGGTAATTTACTGTCTGGTAATCTAAACTGGGTCCCCTGACATTTCTATTTCCTGCCCTGAAAGGGTAAAGCTTGAATGTGCGACTGGTCTGGGTTCCCCAAGAGTAAATGACACAACCCTGATGATTCCTGCTTGATCTTTCATAGGTACATTATACATACATGTTATGGTGTAGTTCTTGGGCTTGGTGATGAGGAAACTATGAGATACATTACCGGCTTCAGTAACTTAAATGGCAGACAGACACAAAATCTACTATATTAACAATCAAGGAATGAACAGACTATACAGTCCTCATAGACACACAACTAAATGCACTAAGTGGTATCAGCAAATTTTAACAGAAAAGGTGACATCTCAATAGGGTCACAATCTTTTCTCTGAACAGTTTATTTAGTAGTTTAATTACAAAAGTAATACAAGAATGCGTTCTAGTTATAACAATGGCGCACATTAGAGCAAAGTCTTTGAGGATAAATTAGAGCGGTAGACAAATTTGTGAGTAGGAGTTTGGTCTAGAAGGAGTAGGACATGCCAGGTAGTGGAAATGCATGAGCAGAACAGAGGTATAGGAGAACATGGCATACCTGGGGAATGTAAGTTAATAATTCAATGTGAGTGGGATATAGAATATAGTGGAGAATGAATGGGGCATCATTGCAAAGAAGTTGGATCCAGATTGTAAAAGTCTTTGTATGTTATGGGAAGAAGTCTAGATTTTCCCATTTGGGAATGAGGAGCCATCAAAGAGTTTTAGACACTAATAACTTGATCAGATCTGTATTAGAAAAATTATCTTGGGTATGGATCGAAATAGGGAAGAGTCTGATGGCAAGGAGTTTCAAGGGGTTTCACCTGCATTGTTTAGTTTAATTAGCAGTAACGACACCTCCAGTAAACCTCATTGGCTATGATACTGCAACTGGACAAAGCTACATAATTTATCTTAAATTTCATAAAAGTGTGGGCTTCTTTATTTCCATTTCCTGAATGAGGATATTGGGATCTTGAGGAATAAGCTAACTTTTTTCCCCACGGTCATGAGCTAAAGTATTACAGTATGGACTTGACCTCATGCCTGTTGACCCAGGCCCAGGATTTTTGCTCTGCTTTTGCTGCTATTTCAGCAGAGAAGCTATTACAGTCATTAGGTGAGAAATATGGAAGCCTGAATGTGGGGTATGCGATGGGCATAAAATGAACACATCAGGGAATGGAAATTAGAAGACCTGGATTCTCATCACACTTCTAGTCTTAACTAGGACAGCGATTGTGGAAAGTCACCAAAGCATTTTTTGACTATATTTCTTTTCTCTATAGGGTCTGTTTCAGACTTACAAGTTGATGTTTCTTCAAAAATATCACTGTGGGCAGGTAGATTTCATGAGAGTGCCATGGAATAGGCAAAGCTACTCATCATTCCTATTTTGATTTAAGATGTGATGAGAATATCCTTTCTCTCTGCTTCTTTGGCATCATGGATATGTTCCTTTAATATAGGATATGTGCCTTTAATATTACATTGTGATTATTTCCATGTGCGATATTAAAAATATCTGACAACCAGTTTGGCATAGGTACCAACCTGACAGGAAGGACCTGGTTGTAAACATGTGGAACGGGCATCTCGTGCTTGCTGTCAGTTCTGGTTGTTTTCATGTCTGACTGTCCACTAGACTGTAAGTCACTCAAGGGCAGGAACTGTGTCTTTCCAATTTTGGATCCCAAATGCCTAAGTCTCCACTGTTGGAAAGTTGCTGTTCGTTTTCTATTTAAATTATAAATAGTCTTGAACTCCTCCTTCCCTGTGATGAAAAATTCAGCGTCCCTCCTGAGAAAATGTTTCTATGGTCGTCTCTTTTTTTTCTTTATTTTTTGCATAGGCAGGCACCAGGAATCGAACCTGGGTCTCCGGCATGGCAGGCAAGAACTCTGCCTGCTGAGCCACTGTGACCCACCCTCTGCGGTCATCTCTCACATCTGTTTATACTTCCCCTGAATTGTTGGTCTGACTTCTCATTTTCTATTCCTGATCTTTTTTCTCCACTCCAACCCCAAATGGTCTTTATCTTTCATTTCCACAACACAGTACTCACATAAGGCATTGTGTGTATTATACAGTTTTCACCCTGAAGATTTGAAAGGATTTCCTATTACATAGAATAGTGTGTTCAATGACTTAAAATTAAATAATTCATGTTTTCTTTATAAAAATACACTTCCTGTTACAGGGAATTTCTCACTAGTTGACTTTGTTCCCAAAGCTCTTCTGGTTTCGGGCTGTCCCAGTCTCTCCAAAGGCTCTCTACCCATTAATCTCCTCACACAGGCCCTAGAGCTCAACATTCTCCTAACTCTATTATTCAGAACAATTCAGCTCTCTCTGTGTCTGTGTCAGCCCATTTGGCCATGTCCTGAGATCTTTATTTTTCTAAACATTTTCTCTATAAAAGGAAATCTGCTGCCAGCTTTAAAATAATATTCTCCCTGGGTGGTACAATGGTGGCTCAGTGGCAGAGTTCTCATCTGCCATGCTGGTGACCCTGGTTCAATTCCTGATGCCTGCCCATGCAAAAAAAAAAGAAAGAAAGAAATATATATATATATATATATAGTCCCCCTTTGCTTAGTACAACGATAAATAAGCTATAATTCTTAATGTTACAGCCACAGTTTATTTTCAGCGTGGGGTTACTTTTACATTGTGAGTCAGATCACCTTAGCCCTTGGCTCGCATCTCTGCACTGGCCTCCCAGCTCACCTAGAGTGAGAGTCCGGGTCTTTGCAATGTCTACAGGGCCCAGGAGACCTGTCTGTCATCTATTTGATATGGTCTCTTCCTTCTTTCCCCCTCTCTCACTCTCTTCCCACTACACTGGCCTTTTTGCTGTTCTTGGAACCGTAAACCTAAAAGTCACATACTCACCAAGCATGCTTCTACCTCAGGGCCTTCACACTTATAATTCCTTCTCCTGGAAAGCTCAGATAGTGAATGATTTAGTACTTCACTTCCTTATGCTCTTCTCTGATGCCCATTTATAAAATAGCCAGTCCTTCCCTTCAGCTCTTTATTTCCCTTTTAAAAATCACCATCTTTCATATTACACATTTACTTAAATATTTGATTACTGTCTGCCCTTATCAACTAGAATTCAATCTCCATGAGGTCAGAGACTTTGTGAGTTCTGTTCACTGCTACTTCCTAGTATAATATCTGCCGGGCAGTAGGTGGTCAATAGGTATTTGATAATTGAGTGAATAAGTGCAATAATAATGGTGCACATTAAGTATAGAGGCACAAAGAAGTGTACTTTATTTACAGTGGTCAGGGAAAGCATCACAAAGAAGGAAAAGGAAGTTGGGTGAATATAAGCAAAGGCAACATTTGCTTTCCAGAAAGACAGGCAGCAGTATGTGCAAAAGCATGAAAGAGCAGGGTGCTTTCGGAAACCATGTTTAATATGGCCAGACATTCTGTATGGGTACTTAGGTGTATCCATACTCCAAGCGTTGGCCACAAATCTGGTGCAGCTAGTGCAGACATGTGGATAAGCTAACGAAGCTTCTGGGCCCTTCACTTGCATGAATCCGTTTAAGGACCTGGGAGAGGCCCTAGCAATGTGTTTACAAGGTCATATGTTGTCCTAAATATTACAAAGGTAATATATTTTAACCACAGTTGGTTAAATGGTGTCTCCATTCTGTCTCATCTCTGTCATTTTGCTTGTATAGAAACAAGATAGTATTGGAGTGGCCACAGGCAATTTTGGGATCCAGCTAAGAGGAACGTGAGCTGGGGGTCCTTTTGCTTTTACTCTAGTGGGATGATTTTACATGGTTCACAGGACTTCCAGGAATCTTATGACCCACTGTACCAACTCACTCATCATTATTACAAGAAGTTTTTGGGCGAGGAGGCATATTGTGATATGGATAAGCCCTTTGGTACCCAACACCAGGAGTACTGGAGGAAGGATAATTGAGAAATATTAGATCCAGAAACGAGTCTGTGGAAGTAGCACACATAATTAAAAGAAACCTGATCTTTTTCCAAATTTGTAAACAATCTTAACAATCTATGTGAATTACCTCCAACTTGAAATAAACTTCCTAAGTTGCCAATAACTAAAACAGATTTGGATAACTGTGCAAGATAAAAGGTTTGGCTTATCTTTTTAATATCTGTATAGGAAACAATTTGAAAAAACACTGGCACATGAAAAGGCAATAAAAGATATTCAGGCAGAAAATGTAGAATAAAGATTTTACAGAGGTATGTCAGAACACAAATTAAAATATTCTGCTATTTTTTCTGAATTTTGTATTTATAGTATTTGTCATCTTTTAGAATTTGTCATTTGTTGTGATTTCCTTTCTCATTTTAAACATATATTCATGTTATTTCAAATTTTGTATTCCTATTTTGAAGGCAAGTCCTTCAAATTGAACAAACATCAGGCCCTTTAAAACCTAGATCTCCCCCTCTTTGTGTGCCTGACAGACTGTCTCGGCCACTCAGGGCACTGCCCACCTGCCAGACTGTGTCCACACCCTTGCTGGGCTCAACCAGTGGCTGAAGTTAGAATTAAGCCTCAGGTCTGTGTGGCCCCTAAATGAGCCATTGCCACCATCACCAGGTTCAGTTCTGTCCATATTGATTCACCTGACTCTTCCAGACTTGAATTAAATGCCATATAATGTAACTGGAAGACACAATCTGGAATGTGGGGATATCAGCTCACTGCAGGATGAATCGTGGTCAATGGGAAGTAGGAGAAAGAAGAGAGTTTTCCTTTACCCTTTACTATTCCAAGGTATGGTTTCTCTCGGCAATCTTCTAGAAAGCCTTTCATGCTCAGTAAACATTGCTGCATGATGTATGTGTTTCTTTGCAGTTTGTTGTCAAATTTTGGCCAGTGGGGTTATCACATTGTTTCAAATCTTTCCTTCTCTCACTTGTTTTTCTTTTTCTTTACCTTCACCTCCCTTGGCCTGTTTATCTCCTGAATCAGTTCTTTAAACCTTGCCTCAAGATCTTGCCTAAATCCCGCCAGTGGAAAAATGACAACTGAACTATAGAAATAATAGTAGATATAGAAAAAAAAATAAAAGGAAGGAAAATGACAGATGTTAGGAAAATAAATTTAAAAGAATTTAATATTGCAGAATGAGAGGTAGGATGAATTGATGATTCTTAGATTTTTGACTCGGGAAGTTGCCAAATGGTAGTACAAATATAGGGAGGAGGAACAAATTTTAGAATAAATTACAAGTTGGGTTTTGGACTTGTTGAATTTCATATGTCTTCAATGAAGTAGAAGTGATAGAGACAAATTTGCCCAGGGGAACAACTGTAAAGTAGAAATCAAAGCTGGTTGATCTTTAGGGAAGGTAAATCCAGACATGATTCAGGCCAGGTAGGAAAAAAATTAGGAAAGTAAAGTGTTTCCTGGAAGGAATGGACAATTGTGACAGATGAATAGAGAGTTCATGAAAAGGGAAGTTTGCAAAGTAATAATTATATTTAATAATTAGGATGTCACAGATGGTGTTGGCAAGAATAGAATCCATAAAGTTTCTATTGAGAAACAAACAACATGGGATTGAGGAGTAAAAAGCATCATGTGCACTGCATGATCCATTCCTTTGCTTTCTGAGTTCACGCTACTGTGCAGCTAGCTGAGTATGAACCTGGGCAGATGACACCTTGCTGATGGATGTTACAAATTCTTGTCATCCAATAAGACGGCCCATCGCTGTTGCTCAGCGGTCCGTTTACTCATTTCCTGTCAAGTTTCCCCATAAAGACTATGCTCAAATTTCTTCCCTACGCTCAATAAGATACCAACTCAGGTGACATCAGCAACACTCAGCTGGTGCGCTGGTTTGCCCAATACTGAGGGATTTCTTGGGAAGCAGAACTTCCAGTGCTAAAGCTTGGTAAGTCCTGAGTCAAAAAGGATGAGTTAGTAACTATAACTCTCGTCTTATTTATCAAGAATAAGAATTTAAGTGACAGCTTGTGGTACATTACCTTCTCTCTGCCATAACATTGCTTTTTGTTTTGTCCATCCTCTGATACTTTATTCCTATATGAGCAACAATTTTCTTTCCTTTTTTCCAAATATAAACTCCATGGCTGTGCCCTGTTACATTGGCCCTTGTCTTTGGAATCTTGCCTTTCAATTGACATTCTCTCTTTTTCATTTTAAATGTTTTCCTCTCATCAAACTTCTCCACCTACAAACACATCTGTCTCTCTCCAACCTAAAACCAAAATAACACTGAAAGTCCCGGATTTGGACGGAGGTTGGAGATGAGAAATAGAGGTAGACACCGCGGTAGTGGGAAAAAAAGGTTATTAGCAGAGGAGCAGCAGGGAGAGTTGACTTAAATCAACTCTCACTCCCCTCAATCCAAGGAGGGGTTTTCAAAGGGGGGGCTGGAGGTACCTTTAGGAGGGGTTCTCATAGGTGGGTTTTGAGAGTTGGCCGTTTTCCACTGGTGAGGTTAAAAGTTAAAATACTGCTTTTGTTCTGCAAGGTTGTAGCTGCCAGGGGGGAGGGATTCGGCAAGGGAATTTGCACAGCTTGAGGTTGTAGCTGCCCGGGGGTGGATGTTTATGGAGGCAGCATCCTCGGAATGCAGCTGCGGGAGGGGCCCCGAGAGCCTCCAGGTGTGGATTCTCTGAGGCGGCGCTTTGCACTCTCGCTTGTCGCCCTGGCTGAGCTCTCACAAAAACAAAAACAATTTCTCTTACACCTTTTGCTTTTAAGCTGTTATCCTCTCTCTTTCCTTTCCCATTACATCAAATCTCTTGAGAGTAGGCTCTGAAGGCTGCTTCAACTCCCTCACTACCTATTCTGTTGCTTCTGTCCTGGCCATTTCCGTGAAACAGTTCCTTACTGTCAGCTACAACTGCTGTGCGGTTTGACCACTGGTCTTGGTTATTTTTTATCCTTCCACTTCTCTGGATCGTCTGATGCCCATTCCTCTGTTGTGGAAGCTTTTGTTTCTTGGCTTTTATGGCATGACCCCACCTGATTTTTCTTTTTGTTTACTAACCTCTTTTTCTCTTCTCACATTCTAAACATTGGTGTGATTCAATGTCTTACACTTGATCTTCTCTCTCTCTCTATTCTGCTGGTTGCCCCTTTTATCTATTTCATTGAGTTTAACAGTTATTTCAAAGACGGTTCCAAACTTTTTTACCTTTATTTCCAGATTCTTCCTTGTGTCTGAGACCTTCATTTCCAAGCTACACCTTGGATATCGTTAACCAGGAATTCTTCTGAACTCTACATTAGCATGCCTAAATGTGAGCTTACAATTTACTTCTCTCGCTCTCTCTTTTTTTTTGCCCCCACAAGAAAGCTCCTCTTCCTGAGTCGCCGTTTATTTTAACAGAACACCTATTTTTATGTCATCTGTGCTCAAAAATCCAGTATTACACTTCTCCACACTAAGAAGTTACTTTCTCTTAACATAAATTTAATCAATCGTTAAAGCCCATGGAGTCGCAGATATATCTCTTGCATCTGTTTTCTTTTATCCGGTCCTCTTACAAAAAACATCCTAGCTTAGGCCGTCATGATATGTTAGCATCAAACCCTAGCCAGGATTACGCTTCCAATTTCCCACTTCCAATCTGGTCTGCTCTCTGTTTGCTCAGACTGGCTTTCAAGCTTCTCATGAAACATAACCTTTAAAAATCCTTACTCTAAGTACTCTCCTGAACCCAATTCTGCTCTAGCCCATAGCTTTAGCTATTCCCAAAGTATCTTCTGTGATGAATCACTGCATTAATTTTTGCCCACGCCTTTTTCTCCATCTTAAGTGATGCTAAACTAGTGTAAATTTTAAAGGTTCATATTGATAACACTTTCTCTAATATTTTCCTAATCTCTCAAGCATTTGTGTTCTGATCATCTACATCTATCACTTTCTTTTGTTATCCTCTTGTAGTGTGAACCATATTGATGGTCCCCTGAGAGTAAAAGTCCATGACAACAGAGACTGTCTCAAACCTTTTTTTCTGCTCATTAGCAAAGCTTGTGCACAGCTGATGCTCAGTAAGTATTTGTTGAAATTTATTTATTTGTTTAAATTTTATGCATCTTGGAAATTAGACATTATTTCTGAAAGTATGTCATTGCTATTATTGAGATTTTTTTATGCCTACTTTTAAAAAGAATGAAAACTTCCAGTGTTGGAGATGATACAAAGAAATAGGAACACTCATTCTTTGCTGGTGGGAATGTAAAATGGGGGGGTGAGGGAGTGGCTGCTGTGAAAGACAGTTTGGCCATTCCTCAGGAAGCTAAGTATAGAATTGCTATATGCATGGACAACTCCACTGCTTGGTATATGCCCAAAAGAACTGAAATCAGAGGCTTGAACAGACATTTGCAAACCAATGTTCACAGTAGCATTATTCACAATTTCCAAAAGATAGAAGTGACCTAAGTGTTCATCAACTGATAAATGGATAAGCAAAATGTGATATATATACATATAATGGAATATTATTCAGCTGTAAAAAAAGGAATGAAGTTCTGATGCATGCAACAACATGGATGAACCTTGAACAAATCATGTTCAGTTGAAAGAAGCCAGACACAAATGGACAAATAGTATATGATCTCACTGTTATGAACTAATTATTATAAGTAAGCTCATAGAATTAGAATCTAAAATATGAGTTACTAGGAAATAGATTGGGGTTAGAGCATGGGAAGCTGATGCTTAACTTGCACACAATTCTATTTAGGCTGATGGTAGAGTTTGGAAATGGATGGTGGTGTGTGTAGCATATTATTGTGAGTGTAATTCAACTTTAGATGAATGTGATTAAAAGAACAAAATTTATGTTGTATATATTATGAGAAAAAAATTAAAAGATAAAACAGGACTGTACAGCACAGTGAACCCTATTATAGATGGTGGACTATAGTTAATGGTGCAAGTATAAGAATTTTTCTCTCATGAATTATAACAAATGTATGATATTAATATAAGGTAGTAATAATAGTGTGGTATATGCGGGAAAATACACCTGATGTAAACAATGGATGAGATAGAACTATTTTAATAATCTTTCATCAATTATAACAAAGGTACCTACTGTTAAAAAATAGTACAATTATAGAAAGTGCTTCATCAATAGTAATAAATGTTCACAGCAATACGAGGTATTGGTGGTAGGACGGTGCATGGGAATCCCGTATTGTAAGCATAATTATTTCATAAAGTCACTTCTCTAATTTAAAAGAAAAAAAAAAAAGGCAAAAGCAAGGTTGATGCAAATAGCCACCAGGTGGCAGTGCTACAGAGCTGTTCCCAACTTGCCACATCCTTTGAGCTAATTTGGATAGAAATAATTTACCAGGATATTTTCTTCCTTGATCTACGTGAAATCACAGAATCACAGGATGTTAGCTTTGGAAGGGGATCTGGACATTCTATATTCCTACAGTTGTAAAGATTTGGAAACTGAGGCACAGAGATATAGGTGATACTGTTTTTCTATAGCTAGAAAGGATTGTTAAGATTATTTAAGTTTTTACAGATAACGAAAGTGAAGTTATGACCCTGGAGGTGTATTAGTTGGGACACCCTGAGTTGCAAGTTTCATAAGTTTAACTTAAACTCAAACCAATTCTTAAGTTTTTTTTTATGGAGGAAGGTGATTAGCTCAAGTCACACTGTAGGGTCTACATTCAGGCAAGGCTGGATCCAGTGACCCAGGATATCTCTCTCTGTTTTTGCTGTTTCCTTCTGTGCTACTGTTTTTATTTCAGGCTTGTTACTTTTGGCTCACATTATCTTTCTTGCTAGGAGTATCTGCAAAGAAAGTAATTCCCTTTTCCAATAGTTTCAACAAGAATCCTGGAATTGAGTCTCTTATGCAGATGTGGGTCACATGTTCACAGCTGGATCACAGGGAGGGGTGGTTTCCACTCACCTCCTAAGGAATGAGGGTGGTTTGGGGTCAGGACAATACCTCCAAGTTTTTTCAGGCTTTCCATTGCAGACAGATGCTCAGCTGACAGAGTGACTGGGGGGTTAAATCTAGCCTGGACTCTACTTGCCAAAACATGATCCATTGGGGCTGCATATGATTGGAGGGAAACTTGTTCTAATTTGTCTAAGGGTACTCTATGAGTTGGTACCAGCCCAGTTTATTATCAGAAGAATGAAAGAATGCTGGGTAGACCTAAAAAAAAAAAAAAAAAAAAATGCCCATACCTGGTGGTAATTAAAAAAAATCTGTTAAATTTTATTTTATTTTTCATTATTTCTCTCCCCTTTTTTGTTAAATGGAAGACAGGGTTATGTAATACAAAATATGTGGCATTTAGAGTCAGAATGCCTCGGTCAGAATCTTGACTCTGCCAACTTGCCACCTGTGTGAATTGAGGACAATTTCTCAGACTCAGTTTATCTATAGCTAAGATGAAAATAATAATAATGAAATTTTAGGGAGGTAAAAGAGTTAAATGAAACATGTAAAAGTCATCACAGCCTGAGACATAGTAGCAATTCAATTGTATTAGTTAATTGTGGAAAATTTAAATTACATGCTCCAAATTCTTTGACATTTTGCCCTTTGAGATATGGGATCTAATGTCCCCTTCCTTTGAGTTAGGAAGTGCTTGTAACTGCTCCACTAATAGAATATAGGGATGTGACACTATGTGACTTTGGAGACTAGGTGATAAAACATTGCACTACTTCCTCCCGGAATGCCATTTGAAATCCGGGCTCTCAGAAGCTCCCTCTGAGGGCACGCCTTCTTGGAACCCAGCCACCATGCAGTGAGAAGCTCAAGTCACATGGAAATACAGAGCCTCCCCACCACCCTCTCAGCCAAAGAATGTTGAAGATCATATATTTTAAATGCTAAATATGTTGAGTGTGATTTTCCTGGATTATTATATGGATGTCCATAACTAAATAGTGATACCAAAAGCACGAAAGTCTTCTTAACATTGAATCATTTAGTTTCAACTATTAGATGATTTGGGTACTTAATATCTGAATCCACTCTTTAGAATTTAGGAAGTTCTTACACAGTTCTTAAATGACATGCTTTCAATCTTGCACCCCCAATGAGAATATAAGCTCCATGTCTCATAATGCTAACCTTGTATATCCTGTAACTTCCATTTGTATAAAACGCAGTTCAATAAACTACCGGTGATTTATTCTTTGACAGGTGTGAAAGAGTTTGCCATAGGAGTGTGAAACTATCATTGTGAGGAATGAAGATCTGTTTGACAGTTTTTGATGTTCTATCTCATTGACTCATTATGTAAATGTCTTTATTGTGCAACTCGCAATTGCAGGCAAAAGTGGAATAATAGTTTCCCCTGTTTGTATGGAGAATTGTGATTGAACAGTTGGAGATATTAAGTGACTCATGTGCAAGTGTTCTCTCTATTTCTGGGTGAAACATTTCTATAGGTGGGAGAAAATATTGCAGTTGCAGCTTCATGATTTAATGGTCTTCCAAATCATCTACCTTTTCCATACCCCTCACTGGCCTTTGTGTATCTTGCATCTATGTGTCTCCATTTTGTCTTGTCTGAGCATAGCTGATGGAACCAGCACAAATGCTTTTTTCAAATTTCTGTTTAAAACTATCAAAAACATTCAGCATTTTGCTAAATTATATTGAACTTTTAAGAGAAAAATCACACTTGGTATACTGCAAAAATTAACCAAAGAATCTGGAGACCTAGGCACTGGTGCTGGTTCTTGGCTCTTTTACTCAATTGACGTGTGTCCCTAGAAACATATCCTCACAGCTTCAGTTTTCATCTGAGAAATGACAAGCTTGTTGATTTGGGTTCCTATTACTTGGTAACATCTAAATTTTTACTTGGAACCGTTTCTGAAGAAATCTTCTTTGCCAAGTTTCCACAGAGTGTCATTGCTAAGATGTTGCTAAGGGGAAGCAGCTGAGATGTGTCTAATTTATAATTTATAAATTAAAATTATAACCAGCTGCTGTGAAAGGAAAGCAATTAGCAGATGGTGGGAAGGAGGAGTGCATTTTTAGAAAGTAAAAAAGGATAATATATATTGTCTCAATCGATGGGTGAACTGGAGAATTGCTCCTGACCTGGGAAAGAGGGTATAATGAAAGCATAAACTCTTGCTTGAACACAAGAGTGAAGTTCTGTTATGTGAAACAGGGATGAGGCTTCAACCCTTCTGGAATGTTACACGGAAACAGAACTGAACTGGGGCTGAGGCTCCGAAGTTTCAGGAAGTAGGTTTTATTGTTTATGGCCATAGAGCTCAGCTGAGTAGCCTCTGAAAGTCTGAGCTCCGAACAAAAGGTGAACATCAGTTTTCATAGGCAGGATGACATGTTAAAGACAAGGTGAGTGAGTGGCTGGTTTAAATCGGGAAGGGTGCAGGGCTGGGTTACAGAAGCAGATGAGGGATTGTGGGGGAGTGGGCTTCGCAGGGACTTCTCTTATCCTGCCTATTGACTGTCCTCGTCCTCGGGGCCTGGGAGATTTTTCAACAGGGAGTGGCCCAAGTGAACAGGGGCCTGCCTGCTGCAACACGAAGTGGCTTTTAACAAACAGGGGCTGCCTGCAACAGTTCCACCTTGGGGACTTTTATGTAACTAAACAACCAGTTGGACCCTCCATTGGGCCTTAAGAGATTCTTCAACCTAATAAGGGGCTTGTAAAAGACTTGATGGCATTGATCTCATTGACTAAAGGAAGGAAGTTCGATATACAGCTTGGATCCTCATGAATCTGTTTGGAATCTATAGAATAAAGCATTTTAGAACTGCTGCAGATAAGGATGGAAGAACTTCTCTTCGTCCCATCCTCCCTAATCAGAGATCTAGGCTAATTCTTTCTAGAGTCCTCTCTCACTTGTAGGGCCTGAGTCCTTTCTGAGTGCCTTGCCTATTGCCACTGCTAAACCTTGCCTTTTGGTTTTCAGCTATCATTGGCAATACCACCCACCAGTGGACATCTGCCTAATCCTAACTAATCTGGAGTCCCGCATGGGATAGACTGCATGGGACCAGCTATTAAACAATTCGGTTGTGTCAGTTTGCATGTGCTTATGAAGCAGGAGATTCCCTTACCTGGGCACATACCTGTGGCAGTATATAACCCATATGTTCAAAGTAGAAAATTATTGTTGGAAATGTGGAGTATTTTTGTAAATATGGTGATAAATTAAAGCCCACAGTGGGGCTATTCACATGCATTTTACAAATTCCTGTGACTTTGCAGATAGCTATTGCTATTTGACTTTACACACAAAAAACTGAAGCTTTGAGTACTCAAGGATTTAGAGGTTAGAGAAAGGTTTTGTTATTGTTCAAACATGGCATCTTTTCTTCTTTCCTTTATGCCACAAGGCCTCAGTGTCTCTGAGTCACTTAGTTTTCTGTTATTTTACCATGACTAAATTAAGACCATAATATTTGGCCTATGAAATTGTTGTTTAGATTAATGAAATGTATCTACCAGGGGCTGGAGCTTAAAGCTAAAGTTTTGATAGAATACAAAAGGTGAAACTAAAAGATCAAGTACTTGGCCTAAAGATGACTTTTTAGTAAAGGGAACAAACAATAAAAACATCTCATGCCTAAATGAGGCATTTATTTATGTTTTGAAAAGTTCTTATCTGTCAATGTGCCTGTTGAACCAACTATACATCTCTTCCACTATTCTGCATCATCACCTGTGAAGGAAGCGCATTTATTTTATTTGCCAGGTTTCTGGAAGAATCACTTAATTTCTGATTCTGACAAACAGCATGGAACTATTCAAATAACTGTCTCTAAAAATGATAATTTTTATATTCATGCCTTTTTTTTTTTTTTTTAGATTTGCTGACATATTCTCATGTGATGACTTGGATTGACAACATGAAAAAACTATTTTCCTGCCTGATTTGTTCTTTGGAAGACTGGGTTCTAAATGCATATGTTTACTTGAGTGTTGAAAGGTACCATTGAAATGATGTGAGGAAAATCCCGTTTTAAGAACTATGTTGCCAGAATACTTTCAGTTTCTCCCAGTGTGTTAATAAAATGCAGAGCTGGAACTAGGCATTTTTGTGCTAGAGGTACGTTTTCTCCAGAGGTTTCCTTTCTCTCTCCTTTGCTTTGTGGGCTGTCAGAACGTGCTGCCTCCTTTAGAATCCACAGAGCCGAGGTCTTTGGAAGTAAGCACTTTATAATCAAGTAAGGTAGTCATCTACCTTGTTTAAGATATCTTCACAATCTTATTAGCTAATAATTGCTATGGGCAGGTACTCGGCTGAGAATTTTTCACTCATTATCACAACTGTATGAGAAAGTACTAGTGTTATCCTCTTTTTATGGTACCAGAAGGTAAGGATATGTTGATGATTTGCCCAATTTCCCTCGGCTGGGAAGAAAGTGGTGGAGTTGGAATTTGACCGGAGTCTTTCATTTCCAAGTTTGAGGCTCTTAGCCTTTGTGCTCTACTGTCACCTCCAGGGCCCTGGAGCTCCCTGAATTTCTTGACAGATTTATTGAATCCAAATCTATCTTCCTGAGATTCCCAAGAATAATTAAAAAAAAATTTTTTTTTAATTGCAAGGGTAGGCATCGGGAATCGAACCCCGGTCTCTGGTATGTCAGGCAAGAACTCTGCCTGCTGAGCCACCATGGCCTGCCCACCAGAATAATTTTTAATTATGATATTTAACAAACAGCAGCAGGAGCAAGAAGAGCCACTAACATTTGTTGAATGATGGCTGTATTAGACAATATGCTGGAAGCTTTTTGTTTTTTTTTATCTCATTTAATTTACAAACATACTTAAAAGATAGGCAATGTTCTTTTCCATTTTTTACAGAGGAAGAAACAGGCTCTATCAGGCAGGTTGGTTGGCAGAATTTCACACAGGTTGGTCTACTGCCTATCCTGAATGCAAACCCATGTCCGTTCAGTGCTAAATACTAACATTTTGCCTCAAAGTAATGATGTTGTTCTTTGGCCCCCCTCCCCTTTTTCTGACAACCTGAAAAAGCTTTTAGTGTTTAAAATGATTGATATTATGATTTTTACATTATTTTATTTGTGCTCTCACTTACTGTTTTTTCTTGAGTGCTTTGTCTTCCATGGATATTTCTTAAGTATTGGTCTATGATTTAGTGAATGGGAAAATACAGTTGCTGAGTTGAAAAATAATACCAATGGCATAAAATTTAATGAGCCAATTTAGATCTTTTTCTGGTTTCAATCAATGGCTTAGAAAATTTTAGCCATTTCTGCACAAAGTATTCCTATTAGAATAAGAGTGCATGAGCTATTAAATAAAATATGAAGTCAGAAGCCATTAGCCTTGGGTTATCATCTGAATTTTCCTTTTGATTTATTATGTGGAGTAGAATAAATCTTCTCTTTTTAATTTTTTCTTTCTCTATCTCTTCCTCCTTATTGCTTCCATTTCAGTGCCTGAAAACTAGCCATGTCATTATTTGCTATCAAGCTACAGTAATAAGGACTGGCAAAAATAAATAATTAATTAATTTGTAGGAGCAGAGCAGTGTCATGACCTAATGGAGTGAAACAACTCCTCTCGTCTTCCTCTTGCCCCACCTTTATAGAAGGGAGTTTCTGCTCAAAACTTACTGAATTTGGGAAAAAACCTGGATACATGTATGTTCTTAAAATGAGGCTTTCTAGAGAATAGGTGGATCAGGCTGAAACAAATTCTTTCCACATTTTACGGAGATGGTGGAGGGGCAAAGGGAAAGCTCAAAGTGTAATACTGACATATTAATAGAGGTTGCTTCTGGGTTATCGAAATAATTGGTATGCTGATGGAAGATACATATATATGAATAAAACAGATCTTACACTAATATACATTTTTAATATGTCAATTTGTGACAAATTGTCAATTCCTGAAAATTTTCATAGTTCTTTGGAAAATATTCAAAAGTTAGAAAAAAATTATGTTTTAGTTCTTTTGCATTTTTGAAATCATTAAATAAATGTGTGGCTATGCTTACTATTTTTAGAAACAGAGTAATCTCATTTTGGTTCAAATGTACTGTGCAGAAAAATTTGGCAAATGTTTATAGCTTAATAGGTAAAATATAGTCATTAATATTTCTTAACTTAATTGGTATTCATGGTATGACAATTACACATTCACAAGAACTACAAAATACTGTGCAGTAGCATATGTTGGGAGCAAGCATAGTTTTTAGGTCAAAGACGAGAACTAAACACAGTGTGCCACTTCAGAGCTGTGATGATGATATTTAGCTGACATGATATGATTATCGGGAGTTTTTCATGTTGGAAATTTGCCTTACTATTCCATAGATCAAAATTTTGTCATTAAAATTGAAAATAAAGGTGAAGCACAAGATGAAATTTGTTCCTATTTGTGAAAATTCCTACCCAGATGAGTACTGGAATGTCAAAAGAACCTCATAAGTAACATTTTTGGAGATTTTGTAAAATGGGTTAATGGTTAACAAACAGCAGCAGCAGCAAGAACAGGCACTAACATTCATTGAATGATGACTACATGTCAGACAGTGTACTGGATGCTTTGTGTTTTTTATCTCATTTAATTTACAAAAAATACGACAAGATAAGCAGCGTTCTTATCCATGTTTTACGGATGGAAAAACAGGCTTAGCCAGGCAGGTTGGTGAACGTGAACCCATGTCTGCTCAGTGCTAAAAATGGTGAACTTCGCCATCATGCCCTTTGTCAATGCTTGAGGAGTGGCCTGAAAGAGCACTGGCACATTGCAAAATTAATGCCTTTCCTTCCTAGGGATTAAGTATACACTCATAACCTAAAAGATGAAAATCTTTTAAAGATGTTGGAAACATCTTATTGAATAATTCATCAACATTGGAAAGTCATAAGTATTCAATAACATTAAATTAAAAATGTTTGAGATTTTAACAAGGAAGGATTGAAACATACGTTTAAAAGGTTTTAATCATTAAATTCTGGGAAGACTGATGTTTCCTCACTGTTTATTGCTGCAAAAATAGCCCCGGGCCAGTCCTGCTTGCAGTAGAGAGCTATTTACTAATTTCAGAATGGATGAAAGAATCAAAAACTCTTAACAGTGGGAAGAGATCCTACAAGTCATCCAGACAAATCACTCTACAGTTTTCCAGACAGGCACTCTTCTTATTTTCTCTTAAACACCTCTAGTGCTGAAATATGCTCTGCCTCCTGGGGTATCACATTTCATTTTAACAGCTCCTGTTAAGTCTTTCTTTCAATCGAGCCCCTATATCTGTAATTTCCACCCCATTGCTCCCTTTTCTTCTCTTTTCCAAATGACAGCCCAGATATTTCTTTTCCTGGCCTCAATTCCTTATTTTTTTTCAACTGCTCCTTATGTAACACAATTCTGCATGCTTTTGTCATTCTGATTGATTTTCACAGTATATGCTCCATTTCTTAAACAAATGTTCATCTTTAGGGATGTAGCTCCAAACTAAAGATGATGCTCAAAGAACAGTTGGTAGATACAGAATGAAACAGTGTTATCATCTTCATTGATCCATACACTTGGTTTTATGTGGGTGATATATACAAAGACTGAATATGATAATTTCATGCAACACTCAAGGGGACTACTTAAGAAACTCTGGGTATTAAAAACATGCATTAGGATTTGGGACTGGAAACAGATGAGATTTAGGCTGTTCTTTAGTGCATTCAAGAAGCAAACGAGACATTAGAGAAGGAGGTTGCTGAGATGGGAAAGGTCTGTTCATACACCTATCTGTGTCTTGGAAAAAAGCCTGTCCACATGTGGATGTGGTATTTCTTTATTATCTTCCTGTGGAAATTGGGGTCTGTAAACACTATGTGACCCACCCGTTGCTTGCTCCAGGACATAGAAAATTAAAATAAAAAACAACAGCAGATTACAGGTACCTCTCAGTCTGATTACCTTGTTCTCATTTGCATGGAATTTATAGTTGGTATTTTAAGGAATATCATTCTGTTTTACACACTTACTTATGAGACTATTATTAACAAATGTATTCTACCATGCCACTCTAGAACCTGACATAATATGAGGAAATTGTAAAAGAGTTAGAAACTACTTTAAGAAGGCTGATGACAAGCCATACAAGTGGCATTTATGCCAATTTTCTTTTTTGAGTTATTACAAAATGCTGGTGCTGGAGCTAAGCTTTGATGTGCTTTGGTTCATGGGATAAGTTTTGGATTGCTTCATGTTCTTGACTTAGCCAACTTGTGAAATCTACTATCTATTCTTCTTTTTTTTTTTTTTTTTTTTTT
>PVIY010020949.1:0-43270 GCA_004026745.1 Myrmecophaga tridactyla
ATGATACCAAGGAGTTTAGCCTGAGCAGCTGGAAAGAAAGAGCTGTCATTTATGAGAATGGGAAAGACTCAGGAGGAGCAATTTGGGATGAGGGAGTGGAGATCAGTCAAAAGTTTGTTCTTGGCCCCAGTAGGTGTGACATTCCAGTGGAGATGCCCCCAAAGCCATCGGAAGTATGAGTCTGGAGAGATGGGTGGGAGGGCTCGGAGCTGATGAAATGTAGGGAATAGTCAGCACAAAGATGAGCCTTCAGCCCTAAGGTAGTGTCCTCGGACAGGTGCCCACAGAGGTGGGGACTCAAGCTCAGCTGGTTATGGGTCTGCCTCCCCGACTGGGTGGGGATGGTTACATTTCTGAGAGGCCAGCACAGCCTCTTTCAAATGGATTTCTGTAGCATTTAGCACAATGATTGCATAAATCAGGTGTTAGATAATTTTTAGTGGATGACTAAATGAATGAATACAGAGAGAGAAGTCTTTTCACAGAATCCCAAAGCATTTTAGTCAGACCCTGGAATCATAGCAGGTCTTGCTTTATATCATAACTCATGGAGAGAGGATCCTGTACTGAAAGTGCAAGCACAGTACCTCCACAATAAGTAGATAAACTCCATGATAAGGGGACTGTCTTAGGGCCTGAGGGAAACAGGGATGCTGGGGCCACACTTGCCCCTTTTCAGCCTGAGACACGCTAGGCCGGTTATAAGTGCTTTGCAAATATTACCATATTTGACCCCCGTGACACCCTGATGAAGTAGGGACTTTTGTAATCCCCATCTCACAAAGGAGAAGACAGAAGTATGGAGGGTCAAACAACTTGCCCACCTTCACTCTGCCCTGCCTGTAGGTGACAGAGCTGGGATTTGAAGCCCAGTAGACTGCCTCCAGGGTGGGCTCTTTATCCTCGGACAGTGCTGCCTCTGCATTGCAAGTGCCCTGAGCCAGCCTCAGTTTCCTCATCTGCCAGCTGGATGCTTTCCTTGCAGCATGATGAATGGTTTAAGTGCACCACACACCATGGCCTTGGACATGGCTGGGGTGCAGATGTGGGCATAGCTAGATCTTTAGGAGAATCATCGGAGTACTAGCCTCTTGGTGGCTCGTTAGTGTGACATTCATCCCATCATTTATTTTCCTGTCCATGCTGGACAGAAATTGCCAAGCATTATTGAAGTTATAAGAAATATTGAGACGAAGATGTTTATATATACTAGAAACTTCCTGTATACTACCTTTTTCTCACTTCCAGTACTGGAGATTGTTTTTGTTCCTTTTCCTGAACTCTACTTTAAAAGAGGGAGTTTATAATTTCTCAGGGAAAATCAAAACATGGCAAGGCTACTCCTGAAACAGAGAAATCTCTAAAAGCCAGTAGTTGAGACACTGCGGTACTGCCCCTTTCTCTGTTTTGAGATGAGTCCGCTTATACTGGGTTCTAAGCACAGCATTAGGGCTCAGAAGAGAGTCTCCTCTTGACATGTGCCTTTTGTTTGTAGGACCCCTACTCTGCCTTCTTCAAGGCAGACACCAACAGAGACGGCATAATCAACATGCATGACCTCCACCGGCTGTTGCTGCTGCTCCTGTTCAATCTCAAGGATGACGAGTTTGAGCGTTTCCTTAGCCTTCTGGGTCTAAGACTTAGCATGACTCTAAATTTTCGGGAATTTCGAAACTTGTGTGAGAAGAGAGTGTTCAGGACAGATGACGCGCCTCAAAGACTCATCAGGTAAGAAGGCTGCCCGGTTCCGTATCCTTGTCAGACACCAGCGTCTGTGGACGTGAATGGGGTTAAACTTTTAAGCAGCTCCACCGACTCCAGACTGGGAGACAGAGAGGGAGTTGCTTCACAGAAACAATGATTTTTTTTTTCTCAGTTCAAGAAAAATCACACAAGGAGCATACCTCACTATAGAAACATTAGAGAACACAGACGATCAAAGTTACATAATCTCACCCCTTTATAGGACCCCTTTTCCTCTAGATATACATCCAGGCCACAGGTGTGGATTTCAGGACCCACAGAACATCTTATGATCATTGAATAGAAACTGAGAGATTGTCTGTGATAACTGCCTCTGGAGACTCAGGGATCCCTTGCAGCCCCTCCCAGGCAGTGCTGCTTGCCTGCCAGATTCCCCCCTCATCCCAGACCCCCATTCACCCCATACCCGCCTCACTCCAGCGGGGAGGAGAACCCTAATATCCAGCTGCATTGGAATTGCTTGTTGCCTCGGCTTCCTCTCAGTGTGAGGGCACTCTCCAAGAAGGCAGTAGTTGGGCCTGACATCCAACATGGTACCTGGGCCATGGCCAAGGCCCTGCTGAGACATGTGAATACTGACATGGATACATGGTGTAGCCACCCAACCCCTCCTTAGCCAGGTATTATAATTATAAGATCAGCATTTTATTAAAACGTTATCATACGCTATGATAACACAGAGGTGTACTTTCTGGTATAATGATAGAGCACCTGAGGGTGGCACTTGGCTACGCAGCAGAAGGCCCACTGATCTTGCACTTTAAATGTTTCCCCTGAATTCACATTTGTTGGGAAATTGGTTTTCATTTTGTCTCTTCTAAAAAAAGAAAAAAAGTAAGCAAGAAAATGACTGTGGAGTCTTCCTAAGTGACATTATCAGGTGGCACGTGACTTGGACACCTGCATCCAATTGCTCAGGTTCTGAGGAACTTTAATAGAAGACTTGATTGCTTAACATTAAAACAAAACAAAATAATCCTTCCCAAAGAATATTTTTTGGAGAATGTCTGCAGAATGAACATGGGAAATTTCAATCATGAAGCCCAATCTTCCCATTCAATTGACACAACCTTATCATTTGTATTTATTCATCCATCCATCAAATATTTACTAACGGTCTGCTGTGTGCTAGAATTGTCCTATGACCAGGTGGTGCAAGGATGAGTAAGACTCACCCTCTCCCACCAAGGAGCTCACAGTTGAATATGAGATAGGTACAAAAATAAAATAGCTATACTGAAATGGAAGGATGATTGAAGGGCCACGAAAGCACAGGGAGGGGAGGGGCTGAGTCTGCTTAGATCTTGGAGTGGGTGTAGGAGTCAGTCAGGTGCAGGTTATGGTTGTGCATCAAAGTCCAGGGAACAGAATTTTCAAAAGCACAGAGGCAGGAAAATGTCAGACACAAAATTGGGAGAGAATATGTGTGCAGGAGCGGCATGTATGGTAGGGCATAGTAGGCCTGGAGAGGCCGGAAGTCTGGGCCGTGAAGGAGCTTCAGTGCCTGGTGGAGGAGTTCATCCTGATTGGTAGGCAGGGAAGAAGGAGGAGGTTAGAGTTGTACATTAGAAAGATCCTTCACCAGCCCCAAAGTGGAGGGTGGACTGAAAGGGGGAGAGCCTGGAGCCCAGCGAGTTCCATCTTAGATCCAGTGGTCTGGGGGAGAGTTAGCCCTGAGATCCAGCACCACATCCTGCATTAGAAAACTAAGCCTTCCTATGGGCCAGACCCTGTGCCTGTGCTTCTTAAAGATGTATCTTTTAATACCCCAGGGCCCTGAATGGAAGGTGTGACTATCTGATTTGATGGATAAAGAACTAGGCTACAGAAAAGTTAGTGACTTGTCTAGAAGGACAAAGGAGATAGATGGGGGAGGCAGGAACATTTGAGCCCAAGGGTCCCTGTTGAAAGGGGCTGCTTTCTCTGCATAGAGAGCTTGCCCTCTTTCACTCTCCCAGCTTCACTGTCCTTCATCAGGCAAACCTAGATGCCACCCCTTTGTGCCTTCTCCATTGGTCCCCTCTGCCAGTGGAGGTCGGGGGAGAAGAATTTTTAACCTATATCACCATAACAGAATACTTTTGAAAACCTTGATGGCCCATAATTTTATTCAACAGAGGATGGCCATCTTGTTTGCTTCAGAATTGCAAAATATTTTCATTTTTAGATTTATAAATATCAATTGGATTGATCAGTCCAATGACTCATTTAATTTCTGCATAATCTCTTCCCTTTCTGTCATTTTGTATACACACCTGCCTTGACCATTTATCTACCTACCGTCCATATTAAATACATTTTGGTGCGCAAATATCACAAAAGATGAAGGAATACTGATACATTACTTTTAGCAAAATTAAAGGTTCTGGTTCTTGTCACGAAATATTGCAAGATCATGTCCTTCCTGAATGACTAACTGGATGAAAATTCCAAATTCCCTTTTTGCCCTTAGCAGTATATCATTCACTTATCAACTCTTGAGTTTGAAAAAATTCATCTAGGATGTTGGCATCTGAAGATTCACAGGCTGATATCTGGGCTACGTATGATCAGTTTCACCATATTCATTTGAATCTTGATTGCTATTCTCCATCTCTCTGCATTCATCTTCTGCTACATCAAATAATTGTGGAACATCTTCGACTGTTAGTTTTTTCCTCTTTGCCATTTGGGCAGAAAATAAGACTTTTGACTTCTCAATTGCGTTCAATGAAAGCCAAATAAGACTACAAAGATGGGGTCACTATCTTCTTTTATACCTTCTTGAAAGATACTATAATACTTCAGGCAGTGCAGTAAGAAAACTGAAAAATGATAAAATAGTGGTGATTTATTTCTGTATTTCACTTTCTACTAGGTGATTCATCTTTTTTTTTTGCTTTCCTGTTCTTTTAGTCCTTTTTAGTATAGTGGGGAAAAATTGATTAATAATGAATAAATATTTCTTGGGATAATGGAATAGATATAAGGAAATCAAGAACAATATTACTAAGACCTCTTAATGTATCTTAGATATATAAAAGTGTCCAAAAAATATAGATGGTAATTGCAAGATAGAATGAATTTTATTCTATTAAAAAATAAGTAAATTTTCTTTCTATTCTTTGGAAAACCTCCAAGAAGAATAAAAGTCATGATTATCAATCCTAGTTACTGTATCAGGATGATGATGGCTTTATAAAATGAGTTGGGAAATGTTTCCTCCTCTTCTGTTTTCTGTAGAGAATTAGTATTATTTCTTCCTTAAATATTTCATAGAACTCACTCTGAGTTTTCTTTGTTGGGAGGTTTTTAACTGCAAATTCAATTTATTTAATAGTTAGAGGACCATTCACATTTTCTATTTTTTCTTGAGTAAGCTTTGGTAGTTTGTGTATTTCAAGGAATTGGTCCATTTCATCTAAGTTGTTGACTTCATGGGAACAAAGTTGTTTATAGTATTCCTTTATTATTACTTTAAAGTCTTCGGGATCTTTAGTGTATCCCTTCTTTTGTTCCTGATATGGTAGTCAGTGTCTTCTCTCATTGTTTTCTTCATTAGTGTAGCTAAAGACTAATTTATTTTGTTGATCTTTTCAAACAACTACCTTTTTGCTTCATTGGTTTTTATCTATTGCTTTTCTGTTTACAATGTCATTGATTTCTTCTCTTGTCATTATTATTCCTTACTTCCTGCTTCCTTTGGTTTAGTTTGCTTTTATTTCTTTATTTTCTGAAGTTGGCCACTCAAACTTTTTATTTGCTTCCTTTCTTTTTTAATATGAGAACTTAATGCTATGATTTTTCTTTTAAGCATTTATGTACCTGTATTCCACAAATTTGAATAGGAGGAGTTTTAATTTTCACTCAGCTCAAAATGCTTTCTAATTTCCTTTGGGACTTCCTCTTTGACCCATGGATTATTCAGAAGTGTGTTGTTTGGTTTCAAAATATCTGTAGACTCTCCATTTATCTTTCTGTTATTTGTTTCTAATTTAATTCCATTATGACTAGAGAATATTCTTTGTGTGATTTTGATCCTTTTACAGTTTTTAAAGTGTGTTTTATGACCCCACATATGATCTATTTTGGTGAATAATTCAGGTATACTTGAAAAGAATTTGTGTCTGCTATTGTTGGGTAGAGGTTTTCTATAAATGTTAATTATTTTCTATTTCCTCTATCAATTACTAAGAGAGGAGTGTTTGAGTCTCCTATTTGTCTGTTTCTCCTTTCAGTCTTTTCAGTTTTTGCTTCATGTGTTTTGAAAAAATATTATATTTTACATTATAGTTATACTTCTTGTCACAAATATTATATATAATATATAATATTATATGTTATATATTATAGTTACCTAGATATTTACTATTTCTGTTGCTCTTCATTTATTTCTGAAGTTCCAAGTTTCTCTGCTATTACTTTCCCTTCCCCTAAAGAATTTCCTTTAATACTTCTTTTAAGCTAGGTCTTCTTGAGACAAATTGTCTTTGTTTTCCTGCATTGTGAAGGAAAACTTTTGCTTCATTTCTTGAAGGATGGTTTTGCTGAATATAGAATTCTGGATTGACTGTTCTTTTGTTTCAGCACTTTAAAATGTTGTTGCACTGTCTTATGGCCTTCATGGTTTCTGGTGACAAATGTGTGGTCATTCAAATGGTCTTCCTCTTATATGTAATATGTCATTTTTCCCAGAATGCTTTCAAGATTTTTTTCTTTACCTTTGGTTGTCAGCAGTTTGACTGCAATGTTTGAGAAAGATTTTCTTTGCATTTATCCTTTTTGAGGTTTGCTGAGCTTCTTGAAGCTGTGCATTTATGTCTCTCACCATTTGGGGGGATTTTACAGCTGTTATTCATTCGAGTTATTTTTTCTGCATCCGTCTCTTTCTTCTTTCCTTTGGCAGTGCAATGACATCAATGTTTGACCTTTTGATTTTTTCCCATAAGTCCCTGAAGCTATCTTCTTTTTTATCTCTGTTGTTCATACTGGATTATTTCTATTAATCTGTCTTCAAATTTATTGACTTTCTGTCATCTCCATTCTGCCACTGAGCTAATCCAGTGAAATTTTTATTTCAGTTATTGTATTTTTCACTTCTAAAGTTTTCTTTTGGCTCAATGGCTTATATACATGAGAGAGAGGGGAAAATAACATGGATTGCCCATATTCTTTGGATCACAGGCGCCCCTTTTCCCAGTTCCTCTGGTCAGAGAGAACAATTTTTTCTCAGAGTTTTAGGTATGTTCTTGTCCACTGCTATTGCTGCCACCACCCCAAAAATGCAGTTTTGTGACTTGGCCTCCTTCAGACTAGGACTGGGAGGATAAAAGGAGAAACAAGTGAAAAGGGGACTCCCTCCCTCCCTAGACACACACACATACACACACACACACACACACACACACACACACAGTTTGTCCTCATTTAGGGGCCCTAATTCTTTCTTCTTTAGTCAGAAATACAGACTTTCTCTTGGAGTTTTTCTGTCCAGGTTCACTTCTCTGTTCCAGAAGTAGGGCTACCCTCCAGTCTAAGTGGAAATATGGGAAAGAAAAACTCACCACAGTATCAGTCATTATTCAGGTTTTAACTTCTCTCTCCATCTGCCTCCTATTTACTTTTTAATGTCTTCAGAGGGTTACTTTTATATTCTGTCCAGGGTTTTTAGCTGTAGTCAGTGGGAGGCATAGGGTGAAGTGTGCTCACTCCATTCCGCATTGCTGAAATGCTGTTCCCGAGAGCTTCACACAGCTGCCTCCTCACCATTCACATCTCAGAGAGAGGCTCCCTGGTCTTCCTAATGAAAGTATATTCCACATCATTCTTGATCACATTCAGTGTGTGACCTCCTTAGTTTTCCATATGTTGTAAGTTCCCCCTCCCCCATCAGAATATAAGCTCCTTGAGGATGTGGACTCATCTGCATTGTTCTTTATTGTGTCTAGAGCAATGCCTAGGAAGTGTTCAGTGCAGATTTGTGACTGACTCCTGACTTCTAGAAAATGTTGATCTGACTAATGCTCAAGATTCTTAAAAGCCAGGAAATCAGAGAGGAAACAACTGTTGGAAAGGTTAGAGTGGGGAAGGTTAATGTAAGACAGCTATAGAAAAATATCTTGACTTCTCTAGCGAGGACACATATGTAACAATGGGAACGAAGAAGTGGATGGGAAAATAGGTAGGACTCCCTGGGTCAAACATGGGTAACTAAGGAAGTAATCAAGCCATATGTCCTACAGGAGATATTGAGATCAGTTTGGATGTTCTGTCTTGGCTGAGACAGCATATGCCCCTCAGGGTCTCTGTGAGAACACTGAATGAGGTCCAGGTGAGTTCCCTAAGGGCAGGTAGGATTTAGGAGGAATCTAAAGGGGAAGGCATGAAATATACATTATAATGACTTACAGTCCTTTTAAACAATAGTTGTAAAAATGCAACATGATCCCTCCAACTTTCCAAAACCTTTGGTGGAAAAGTAGAGATAGGGGATTGGACTAGTTGGCCTTTGAGTCCCTTCCCACCCTTAAAATTCCATGATTCTATGAATTCCAGTAGGCAGTTGGAGAGAGATGGAACCGAAAAACAGGTGAGATTGTAGGATTAGTCATACAGATTTATGAGTAAACAACACCAAGATCGTGGTTGGAGACATGAGAAGGGATTACTTCTCAGAAGAGTAAATAAACTTTAGGGTAGGAGGAGAGGAAATGAGAGTAAAGGGGAAATTTTCCCAGGGTAAAGGGGAAACTCACACTAACACAGGCATATACTTTCTCGGCTTATCATAGGTGTTTATATTTTTTGTGCCATGAAGGAGACTAAAGAGAATGCAGATGGTTAGTAATGTCACAGGTAACAGAGAAATCCAAAAAGACCCTTGAATTTGAAAATATAGAAGGAATTGGTGATTTTAAAGAGGAGAGCCTCAATCAAAGGAGGATCCCAGCCATAGTTTACCTGTGTGTCCCTCCACTTGGCATAGTCCTCATCACCAGGTCATCTTTTAGGATAGAAAATGAAACTAGACAAGTCCTCATTTGATCTATTTAAACAATAGCATGGGAAGAGGGAGAAGACCCTACCTGTTTTAGTTTGTGAAAGATATCAGAATGCAATGTACCAAAAATGGGTTGGCTTTTATAAAGGGGATTTATTAAGTTACAAGTTTACAGTTCTAAGGCCATAGAAATATCCAAACTAATGCATCTAGGGAAAGATACCTTTACTTAAGAAAGGCTGATGACATCTGGAACACCTGTGTGAGCTAGGAAGCCACGTGGCTGGCATCTCCTGGTCCTTTGGTTTCTGATTTCAAACACCTTCCAGCTTCTGATTCCAGTGGCTTCCTCTCTAAGCATTTGTGGGTCCACACTTAGCTGTTGAAAGGCAAAACTCTGGGTTTCATCTCATGTCTTAACATTTCCTGGGGCAGGAAATTTCTTCTCTTCAGATTCTGGCTATTTCTGTGAGTCCTTGTTTAGCACCAGGCTATTTCTGTTTCCATCTCCAAATATCTCTATCAGCACTCCAAGCAACTCCAAATGTCTCTGTCTAAGCTCTGTGTCAGCTCTTTTAAGGACTCCACTAAATTCATCAAGACCCTCCTGGGAGGAGTCACATCTCCATCTAATGAAAAAGTCACACCCACAATTGGACGTGTCACATCCTCATGGAAGCAATCTAATCAAGAGGTCACATCCACAATTGGGTGTGTCACATCTCCATGGAGACAATCTAATCAAAAGGTTCCACCTTACAATATTGAATCAGGATTAGAGGAACAAGGCTTTTCTGGGGTGCATAACAATTTCAAACCAGCACACGGCCTATTCTGCAGCTAGTCCTCAGCATCCTGCAGGAGTTTTTATTTGCCAAACCATGGAAGTCAAAGATTTACGTAATTCACCAAAGAAGTGCTGCTTTGACTGTGATCCCCTCTGTGTGTCACATGGTGGGTTTCTAGGGTCACAGTGACTACCATGAACTAGTGACCCAGAGGTGCTAGTTGCTGTCTGTCGTCAGGGGTGGTTCAGGAGAGCCATCTGAGAGCAGCAAATTTTCTTAGAAGGAATTTTAAGAGGCAGCCACGTGAACAGCAATTATTACTGCTTAATTTGTTGATTCCAGTAGCTGTAAGCTGGCTTGCTGTCTGTTTCAGCAAGACCAGCCTTCTTAGGTCAGCCAAAGCTGTAGGCTTTACATCTTGAGGACCTCACTCCAGTCCTGGCACTTTGTTGGCACTTGGGCAATGCAGCATTTGTTGAATGAAATAGAATATTAAATGAAGAGGATTTGCAGAGTAGTAAAGAACAAAGGTGACCCTACCACTATGAAATGTAATATTTAATGGAGCTTTTCCTATGAAAAGTGAAGGCAGAGGAAGATATTAAAACTATAGCTTCAAATAAAAATTAAGATGGTCATGGAAAAAGTGATGCTGTGGCATCAGAGACCTGGGGCTGAATGTCAGCATTCTTGGGGATTAGCTGTACAATTTCAGGAAGCTTAACCTCTCTAAACCAATTTCCTCTTTTTCAAAGTGGGGAGGTAACGCCAACAGTGCTATGAAAATTCAAGAGTGTTCTGCTTGTCGGGGACTGACAGTTCCCAGCCCCTGCCTGCCATCAGTTCACATGGCCATTGTACCACTGCGAAGTTCTCCGTGCCACACGCTGAGGTTCATAGTCAAGCAGCATCTTCTTGGGGAATTACATAAACCCTTGACTTCCGTGGTTTGGCAAACTAAAATTCTTGCATTTTCTCAATTGTCAGCATACTAATTGGCTTTAGATTTTTTTTTCCTTATATGCAATCCAGTGACAAAAGCATAAATAATGCTTTTTTAAAAAAGGGTTATGTGGGGTTTCCTTTCTCTCCATCTGATTTTCTGGCGTCTCTTGAGGAAATATTCATACAAGATTCTATGTGGGACCCCAGTCAGATGTCCCTTATTCACCCTTAAGTTAGAGTCATTTATCACAAAATGCACATTTAGATAAATGCATAATCTGAACATAAGTACAGAAGTGGTCCCATTTCAAGACACCATTGCAGTAGCTGTGTGCATGGTTGTTTTGCCAAAGGACATTCTTGAGTGCTTCACTAACTGTAGGGAAAATTATTTGGGATACCAATCTAGGTATGTAGACATTCAGGTTCCCTAAAATTGAGTAATACCCCAAGGATCAAAGCAACTATAGGGAAAGAAGTAGGAGTGGGTTTTTCCATTTTTTATACTCCCTTCATTTCTGTTAATAGATGGAAAAATCCCAGGGAAAATCTCAAGTTCCTTTAGCCACAGGTTTCCTTACACTTCACTGTCTAACAAAAAGGCCGACAAAAGCAGGGCCTTTTATTAATGTCTTCGCATCAATCATCCTGAGTTAATATAACATTTGATTATGTTTAAAGCCTACAAGGTTAGGGCGGGCCACGATGGCTCAGCAGGCCAAGTTCTCGCCTGCCATGCCGGAGACTCAGGTTTAATTACTGGTTCCTGCCCATGTAAAAAAAAAAAAAAAAAGGTGACACTTATTTAAAAAAGGGTGAGCCACAGTGGCTCAGCAGGCAGAGTTCTCACCTGCTATGCTGGAGACCCAGGTTCGATTTCCGGTGCCTGCCCATGGGAAAAAAAAAAAAAGAAAACCTACAAGGTTGGCTTTTGAAAATTAGCTGAGTTTGAGAAATCTGTAAGTGATGCCCAACCCCATTGTTTCCAGCTGTTTACTTTCATGCATTATCACTCCAACTTGTAAATTCAGAAATAAGTTTTCAGTTGTTTTCTTCCTAAGATATTTAATATTATATTGTTATTTTCCCCTGAGAGTAAATAAACCTTCTTCGTTTTGTGCACTGCAAAAAAAGTTGAACAGCATTTATCTGAAAGTAAACAAGGATTTGTAAAATTTAAGAAGACTTCTCTAACATGCAGCTGGGGAAATAAGACTCTATTTTAAGAATTAAGTTAGACCAGATGTAAAATAAAAGACTTTAACAGTATCTTTGAAACAAATGTTTGGTGTGTGTGGGGGGGGGTAGGGGAACCCCCTGGGAGATTAATGAGCCCATTAAATTTAAAACACATATATTTTTTTCTTTTAAGACCAAAACAGAAGGTTACGGATTCAGAACTAGCTTGCGAACAGGCTCATCAATATCTCGTTGCGAAAGCAAGAAACAGATGGGCAGACTTGTCGAAGGTGAGAAAACGATTATTTCCTTAAAAAGAAAGCAAACCTATTTCAGTGTTACAAGATCACTAGGTGATCAAACTGTTCAGATGCAACCAACATGTTGAAAAAAATTTTATATTCCCAATTTGGTGACTGACCCCTTTTATTCTTACAGTAATTTTTCAAAATAAATTCTCACATTCAGGGTCAATTGGTGTTTTAGAAAAATAATGACTGTAGGAGTTACATGAATGGAAATACCTGGCATTCCTTCATGTTGGATATGAATTTAAAATTTAAATGAAAAATGCAACATTTTGTCCTACTTAATTTTACACAATTATAAAGACGCTTTTTAAAGAGCTGTTTCTTCCTGTCTTGCCAAAATGTTAGAAAGTGCATTTATAAAGTAAATACCATCCACATGCAGCCATATGAATTGTGATTATGGTGTCAAGATGGGGTTACAATATCTCACAGTGACAGCTATACCTAGAAGAAGTAGAGCTGAGTGCATGAAACTGGTTTTGTCCTGAGATCTAGGATGTGGGATCATCATTTTATAATGCATTGAGGACATGATCACCTCATTTTAAAAAGTATTTTAAAACTGCATTTTGGAAGTATTTTCACATTACTTTGAAGACTGTCTCCAGTGGGTCATTCACTGTGTCTGCTTTATCTTGGCATAGGCCCAATTTGAAGTTCTGTCCTTTAAGTCCTGATAAGCCCCCGGGCCCACATCCCCCAATGCAGTCAGCTCCACTGAAGGACAAAGACTGACAGAGGAGCCAGCCAACTCAATGAGTTAGCAGAGGGGAACACAGGTCATGAGTGGGGTGTGCAATTGTGCCAAGTGCCCAGCCTAGAAGAAGCTAGGGGACCGAGGGTGGCAGAGGGACCAGCTGCTCTTGGTTGATCAGTTCCTGTAGATCTGAAACAGGAACTTGGGGACCCCGTGCAGCCCAGCAAATCACACAGGTGTGAGCTTCATACAGCCAGCCAGGGCTGGGTGGTCTTTCTCAAGCAGCTGCTGGGCCAAGGGAGCACAGGGCCAGGCCAGTTCAAACCACAGCCAACACCACAGGGAGAGGGCAGAGCCCTCACTGCCCATGCCACCAGATCCCTTTGACCGTCACTCTCTCTAATGTCTGAAATTTTAAAGGAAAAGTCTCCCTCCTCTCCTGCCTGCCTCTCCTCTCAGCTGCCCTGCAGCCCTTCCCCTCTCAAGAGTCTACACTCTTTGCACTTTTTAGTTCTTTCTCCTCTCCCAGCAGGCCACCTTCTCAGCCCTGTCCCTGACACTGCTCTCATGGATCACAGCTTTCCCACCCCACCCTCCCCCCTCTGATTTCTTCAGCACACACGATTGTGTGCCGGCAAGGCCCTGGGATTCGGGTGAACAATGTCAATCCCTGCCTGATGGGCAGCTCACAGGCCAGTGTGGAGCAGAGGACAGGGGGACAGTCAGGGAACAGCAGGGCAGATTCCTGTCATGACAGGGGTCTTGAAGAAAATGAATAGACGTCTTGGTGGGAAGGACAGTGGGCTGGGTTCTTTGTCACTGCCATTAAGTTTGCCCTTCTGGAAAGGCAGAGGCTCTGGCTGCCCGCTTTCCAGAGTCACCTCATCTCCTACTATCTCAAGTTGCACCTCTGAGGGTCCTTCCAATCCCACAACTCCATGCCTGCAACTCCTGCCTCCGAGCGAGCTTGGTATTTGATGTTCTACAAAACCCCCAGCTCCACCCAGGTGTCTAGAGGGAACTGGAGACCCAGAGCCTCTGCTGGTGAAAAAGCAGCCTGGGATCTTAGATAAACCTTTCTCTTCTTGACTGAGAGGGGTGTGTGGGAAGGGTCCAGTATTGAGTGGAGGTGGGGAGGGAGTGGCTCGGCTTTGCCCTGAGCTGGGCATTGCACTCCTCTCACTCTGCACCAGCTCCCACGCTGCCTCAGGCCCCCACAAGATTCAACAATCCTGCCCGTGTTACTATTCCTTTCGACACCTTTGTTGTTCTGTTGGCTTTATTTAAATGAAGCGCTTGAGGAATTAGTTTTTCATTCTAAGCCTTCAGAAAGCATTATAATACATAAATCAGACTAGATTTCAGATGTCCAGCTGATAATAAGACTGGGGCCCCCAGCACAGGCCGCTGCTCTTGGCTGTAGGTCACGGCACTGAGCGACCAGGAAAGCCACAAAAGGGCTGGAATCTGCCTCCCTCTTGCTCCATTTCTGCTGAGTACTCACCAGGGAGATCCAATTAAGATCTGAAAGGAGGTGCTCTGTGGTGATACTGCTTTTCAAACCTGAGCAAGGATTTTAGTACTCACTTCTCTTCAAGCAGGATTACCTGGCTCACCACTATGCCAGGTGAATTCACCTCCAGCTGGAGTCTGAGAGGCACATAGGTGTCCTCTCATTTTGAGTCCGTTGCTTCTGCTCATTTCTGTTTAAGTGTTTTTGAAAAATAAGTTCATTTGTTTCCTCAGCAAATGATTACCATGAATCAACCATGGACTGTTGCAAGGTCCTAAAGACACTGGGACCCCTAGAGGCATATGGTGTAAGCCCCCGGAAGAACTACAGAGAGCTGTAACGGGCATGGTATAGTGGGGGTACCCAAGAAGAAAAGGTCACTTCTGTTGAAGGAGTCAGGAAAGGTGATACGAGTTAGTCTTAAAAGATGAACAAATTTTTGACAGATGGATGGTGGGGCCGATGGGGATGTTGGTGGGGGTAGAAGGTCAAATAGTTCAGTGGGGAGTATCTGAGGACTCGGGCAGTGGCACTTTCCAGTAGGGCTGACGTAAGATGGGCCAGATCACAGTCAGCCTTACATGCTGGAAGAAGTTTTATAAAGTTCCATGGATCTTCCAGACTTAATGCTTTTACGCTTAATTATCTTCAAAGTTGTGAATCTACAGTAGAGTATGTAAAATGTATATTAGCATAGTTTAATTAAAATAATAAATATTGTATTGATAAATTAATATGGATATGATCTACTAAATAATATAAATATAAGGTCATAAACTATGTAAATGTTAATGTGGTTTAATTAATTTTAAGGTAATCACCATGTAACGGCTTAAAGAAATAGAGTATTGCCCATACTTCAGATGGGGCATCTGCATACTTTTTCTGTAAAGGGCCAAACAGTAAATATTTTTCACTTTGTGGTCATAAGTTCTCCATCACAACTACTCAAGCAGCGATAAACAATATATAAATGAATGGACATGATTGGTTTCCAGTAAAACTTTATTTATAAAAACAGATTTGTTTTTATAAATCTGGATTTGACCCACAGACCACCATTGCTGGTCCCTTCCATAGCCACCCCCTTTCATGGCCTTCCTTCCACCCCAGAGCTAACCACTGGCTTACCTTGTGATTGTCGTGCCCCTGCTTTTCTATACGGTTGACCAACTTTGTGTGCATCCCCAAATATACTGTTTTGCTTTGCCTAAAACTGAATACCGGTTAGTTTTGGCAGTTTGTGAACTTTATATGAACAGAATCATATCAATACTTTGTTTTGTGATTTGATTTGTTAGCTTAGCAATGAAGAAAGGAGCACGTCATGCAAACACAGGTTTATCAGGGTCCCCCTTGACAATGTGCATAGCCGTACTCCATTCATTCGTTTTCACTTACATGCATATTCCACAGGTGTTGGTCCACCTACCTCTGTTTCCGGAGTTTTGCTGCTAAGGTTGGCATGAACGGTCTCTGGATGAGACCACCTGGGCTAGAACCCCAGCTCCGCTCCTCATTAGTTGCACAACCTTGATCCAGTCACTTAGTTGCTCTGTGTCTAAGCCATATTATCCTGGAAATGGGAGTGATCATAGCAGTATCTCCCCCGTCGGGCTGATTTGAGCATTTTGTGTGTGAGAGCGTCTAGAAGAGGGCCTGGCCCAGAGCAGGTGCTGTCCAAGCGCTGGCAAGTGCTCTCTTTCTTGTGCCCATTTTTGTGTGCATCCCCTGGGGCACACAGGCAGGAGTTCATCTGAGGAACACACCTGGAATAGGTATGAGGGGTCGTGGAGTAGGGGTACATCCACCTCTTCCAGGTGAGGCCAAACTTTTTCCAGAGTGGAACCCGCTCCACACCCATCAGCATTGTGAGAGGCCCCACTGTTCCACTTTCTCACCTGTACCTTCCACTGTCAGACTCTGTCATTTTTCTACAGTAACTGATGTGTAATAATATCTCATTGTGACTTTAATTTACGTCTCGTTGATTATTAAGACTGACCGTCTTTTCATTTGTCTATTCCTCAATCAGGTTTCCTTTGTTTGTCAAGTGCCTATTTGAGATGCTTATGGTTTTCATAGTGTGTCATTTGTCTTTTATTTCATCAATGGGAACTCTTACTTTGGTCTGGATGCTACTCATTTATGAGTGATATGTGTTGTAAATATCTTCTCTGAGTTTATGTTCACTTAGCACAAACTCCCCATTTTCCTAACCTCCCACCTCTGGTAACCACTATTTTGCATTCTGTCTTTAAAATTTTGCTTATTCCAATAATTTCATATAAGAGAAATCATACAATATTTTTCCCTTGTGTCTGGCTTATTTCACACATTCTTAATATGGTGTCTCTTAACAAAGATAAGTCCTTTTTATAAATATACTCAACTTTATTGAATATTTCCCTGTGAGTCTTGTTTAAGAAAGCCTGTTCTACTCTGAAGTCATGAAGATAATTTGCCTAGGTTCTCTTGAAAGAGCTTTATAGTTTCACCTTTAACATTTAGGTCTTAAAATATGGAGTAGGTTTTTTAATATGTGATATAGGGGAGGAATCAAATTTCACTTTCTTCTCTATGAATACCCCATAGTTGTCCCAGCACCATTTGGTGTGAAGTTTGCTCTTCTCCCCCACTGACCTGCAATGCCACCTCTGCCCTCTGTCACGTCCATGGGGGGTTCAGAGTTCCTTATTCTGTTCCATTGGCCAGTTTGACACAGCACCAGTACCACATCTTTTTTTAAAACAATTGATTAATTTATTTTTAATTGTGGTGAAATATACATAATATAAAAAGCATTCTAACCATTTTAAGTGGGCAATTCTTTGACATTAAGTACCTTAACAATACTGTGTGGACTTTCACTACTGTCTATTTCCAGAAGGTTTTCATCATCCCAATCCAAAACTCATACTCACTGAGCACAAACTCCCCATTTTCCTAACCCCCACCTCTGGTAACCACTATTTTGCATTCTGTCTTTAAAATTTTGCTTATTCCAAGTATTTTGTATAAGAGAAATCAGACAGTATTTTTCCCTTGTGTCTGGCTTATTTCATGCAAACATGATATCTTGAAATTTCCTCCATGATGCTCCACATACCAAGACTTCACTTCTTTTTATGGCTAAATAACATTCTGTTGTATGGATATGCTACATCTTGTTTATTCATTCTCCCATTAATGGACATCTGGCTTGCTTCCACCTTTTGGCAATTGTGAATAATGCTGCAATGAACGCTGCTGTATATATATCTGAGTCCCTGCTTTCAATTCTTTTGTGTATTTACCTAGGAATGGAGTTGCCGGGTCATATGGTAATGATATGATTAACTTTCTGATGAACCACCAAACTGTTTTCCATGGTGGCTGCACCATTTACATTCCCACTAACAATGTATGAGGGTTCCTATTTCTCTGCATCCTGACCAACACTTGTTATTTTCAGGTTTTTTAATAATAGCAGTCCTAGTGGGGGTAAGGTGGTAGCTCATAGTTTTAATTTGCATTTCTTTAATGGCCAATTATGTTGGACAACTTTTCATATACTTATTGTTCACTTATTCATATTCTTTAGAGAAATGTCAATTCAAATCCATGGACTATTTTTAATTAGGCTGTCTTTTTGATGTTGGCTTTGGGAGTTATTTATATATTCTGGAAAATAAACTTTTATCAGATATATGTTTTCCAAGTATTTTCTCCCATTTATACATTGTCTTTTCACTTTTTTGATAATGTTCTTAGATGCACTAAGGTTTTAAATTTTGGTGAAGTTTATTTTATCTATTTTTTTTATTTGGGGGATGGTTTCACTATGTAGTACAATTTCCTTTTTCCTTTTTAAAATTTTTGTTCTATTGCCAATTATACACTCTAACATTTCCCCTTTTAACCACATTCAGATGTATATTACAGGGCTGTTAATTACGTTCATAATGGTGTAATATGTTTCTTTTGTTGCTTGTGTTTTTAGTATAAAATAAAAAAATCCAGGACAAGTCTCCCATGACTTCTTTTTTGTGTTTAGTTGCCTTTATATAGAGTTCCACTCGGATTCCCTTCTTCTTTCCTTTTCTCTTTATTTTTTAGTTACTTTCTTAGTGGTTGTCCTTGTAATTACACTTAACATTGTAAACTAATAACAACTTAGTTCAACTAGTACCAACCTAGTATTAGTAGTATACAACCTCTCTACTCCTACATATCTCCATCCCACCCCCTTTATATTGTTATTGCCTCAGATTACAGCTTTATACATTGCATGCTTATTAACATGGATTTATGCTGTTATTTTACACGTTTGCCTGTTAAGTCATACTTGGCTGGGGAAGGAAGCAGTTCCAAACCAAAAGTACAATAATACAGGATTTTATTTTTATTTACATAGTTACCTATATCAATGTTCTTTATTTCTTCTTATGGTTTCAGGTTACTGTCTAGTGTCATTTTATTTCAGCCTGAAGGACTTCCTTTAGCATTTCTTTCAGCTGTTGTTTATCTGTAGATGTCATCATTTCTTCTTCATTTTTGAAAGATAAATTTGTTGGATATAGAATCTTGGTTGGCAGATTTTTTTTCTTTAACGGAATTAAATATGTGACCCCACTCTCTTCTGGCCTCCATGGTTTCTGATGAGAAGCCCACTGTTAATCTTACTGGAGTTCCCTTGTATGTGACAGATAGCTTCTCTCTCTTGCTGCCTACAAAATCCTCTTTTTGGGTTTCACTCTAATGTGTCTTGATGTAGATCTCTTAGAGTCTATCCTGCTTGGAGTTCTTTGAACTTCCTGGGTGTATATTGATAACTTTCATCAGATTTAGGAAGTTTTGGCCATTATTTTTTCAAATAATTTCTCTTTGAACTTCCTGGATGTATATTCATAACTTTCATCAGATTTAGGAAGTTTTGGCCATTATGTTTTTCAAATAATTTTTCTGCCTCTTTTTCTCTCTCTCATACTTCTGGGACTTCAATGATGTGTTTGTTGGTACACTTGGTGGTGTCCCATAGGCCCCTCAAGCTTTGTACAGTTTTCTTTTTTCCTTCTACTCCTTACACTGGATAAAATCTATCATATTCAGGTTTGCTGATCCTTTATTTTGCCTGTCATATCTGCTGTTGAATCCATCTGAAGAAATTTTATTTTAATTACTGTACTTTTGCAACTAAAATTTGTTTAGTTCCTTGTGTGTGTGTGTGTGTGTATGCTGTGTGATGGGGGTCCGCATTTCATTCTTTTTCCATGTGACTATCCCATTCTTGCAACATCATTTGTTGGATTTTTTTTTTTTTTGGTGGGGGGAGACGAGTACACAGGCTGGGAATCGAAGCCAGGTCTCCCACATGGCAGGTGAGAATTCTACCACTAAGCTACCATTGCACCCCCTGTATGGTTCCTTTTTATAATTTCCATCTCTTTATTTTATTTGAACAGTGTTTTTTCTAATTTCCTTCTGTTCTTTGTATATGTATTCCTTTAGTTCACTGAACATATTTAAGAAGGTTTATTTAACATCTCTGACTGATAGTTCCAATGTATAAATTTCCTTAGGGATAGTTTCTGGGAAAATCTTTTTTTCTTGTGAATGGGCCATACTTTCCTGTTTATTTGTGTGTTTTGTAATTTTTTTGTTTGGAATTGGACATTGTGAGTAATATGTTATTGTAACTCTGGAAATCTAGTTCTTCCACGCTTCAGGATTGCTAAGGGTTTTTGTTGTTATTCTTGTTTTTATTCCTGTTGAGGGATAAAGCCATCAATTTGTGAATTTTCCATATTTTTCTCCCAAAATAGAAATGGAAAGTGACAGGATTAAAAAAAAAAATAGATACCTCCGTTTTAAGAACTCTTTGCCACTTTTCCCTGAAAAGAGTTGTAACAGTGGCTGCCCTCAGAGCTGGCCCCCGAACCATCTAAAGTAGCGGGTCCAAATCAGTGATCAGTAATCAGTCCACATAGCCCCATATTTTGGAGCCCACATATTTTGGAGGACTAGGTCCTTATGGCCCGCCTTGGCACCAGAAAGCTGCCTCAGGATCCTGGACTATCGTCTCCACTGCTGCCTGCCATGCAACTGGGGGATCTGCAATGGTAGCCGCTGCATGGAGGGTGGAGTTCACCGATATTTACGGCAGTTTACTATCACTTTGTTCCACTAGACTCCAGAGTTTCAAAATGGTTGATTCAAACAGTTTCTGACAACTCAGCAGTTGTTTTGGTGAAGAGTCTGACTCCTGCAGCGTGCTCTTTTGCAGTCTCCCCATAATCCTCTCTTATGTAGATAAACCACATCTTTTAAGTCACTATAACCTAATAATACACCTTAATAACTGGTAGGCAAGTCCCTCCATCTTATTCTTCTTCAATAATTTTTTAGTCACTTTGCCAAGTTCCGCAAAGGGAATACGACAACTACATTGGCACTTTTTTTGAGAAATCTTACATCGTTACTACTTTAAATCTTCCAATATGTGGACAGAGTGTATCTCCATTTATTTGTTTTTAATTTTTATTGAGGTATCTTCACACACCAAATGCTCCATCCAAATAATACAATGAGTGGCTCACAATATCATTGCATAGTTGTGCATTCATCACCATGATCATTTTTAGAACATTTGCATTACTCCAGAAAACAAAATTAAAAGAAATAAGAAAACTCCAAATATCCCATACTCCTTACCCCTCCCTTTTTCCATTTATATATATTTTTTTTATTTTTTTTTATTTTATTTTTTGCATGGGCACGCACTGAGAATCGAACCTGGGTCTCCAGTATGGCAGGCAAGAACTCTACCTGCTGAACCACCATGGCCTGCCCTCCATTTATTTTTGAAAGACATCTTTAATGCCTTTCAATAAAGTTTTAAGTTTTTCTGTATGAAGGTCCTGAATACAACTTGTAAGATTTATGCCTTGGATTTGACATTTTTATGCTATTATAAATGTTACATTTTTAAATTAAATTTTCTGTGTCTGGTATATAAAGTTGTTATTGGTTTTGCATATTGATAAAGGACCCAGATTTCTTTCTAAATTCTCCCTTCGTATTCATTTATTTTTGGATTCTTTATATTCCTGTGAATACAAAATAATGTCCTTTGTGAATAATGACCTTTGTGTTTCTTTCCCTCCTATCTTAATACCTTTCATTGCCTTTTCCTTCTTAATTGCACTGGCTGAAACCTCTGTATTGGTTTGAAATGATGTGTGTACCCTAGAAAAGCTGTGTTTTACTCTTAATCCCATTTTGTAAAGGTAGCCGTTTCGTCTAATCCCTATTCAGTATTGTATGTTTGAAACTCTAATTACATCATCTCCCTGGAGATGTGATTTAATAAAAGTGGTCGTTAAACTGGATTAGCTGGAGGCATGTCTCCACCCATTTGGGTGGGTCTTTATTAGTTTACAGGAATCCTATAAAAGAAGAAACATTTTGGAGAAAGCGAGAGATTCAGAGAGAGCAGAGCAGAATGACATAGCCACGAGAAGCAGAGTCCACCAGCCAGAGACCTTTGGGGTTGAAGAAGGAAAATGCCTCCCAGGGAGCTTCATGAAACAGGAAGCCAGGAGAGGAAACTAGCAGATGACACCATGTTCGCCACATGCCCTTCCAGACGAGAGAGAAACCCTGACCGTGTTCCTCAGGTGCCTTTCCAGATGAGAAAGGAACTCTGATTATGTTTGCCATGTGCCCTTCCAGATGAGAGAGAAACCCTAAACTTCATCAGCCTTCTTGAACCGAGGTATCTTTCCTTGGATGCCTTAGACTGGACAATTTCTATAGACTTGCTTTAATTGGGACATTTTCTCGGCCTTAGAACTGTAAATTAGCAACTTAATAAATTCCCCTTTTTAAAAGCCATTCCCTTTCCGGTATATTGCGTTCTGGCAGCTAGCAAACTAGAACAGATTTTGGTACCGGAGAGTGGGGTGCTGCTGCAGTTTGCAAATACCAAACATGTTGGAACGGCTTTTTAAATGGATAAAGAAAAGAATCTGGAAGAGTTGCAAGAAGCTTGATAGAGAAGGCCTAGGATGCTTTGAAGATGCTGTGGACTCTAAAGACACTTCTGATAAAGCCTTAGACAGAAATGAGGCATGTGTTATTATAGACTGGAAGGAAGACAAGCCTTGTTTTAAAATGGCAGATAATCTGGCAAAATTGACTAGTGGCTTTGATTTTAAAAGCCATGAACTTGGATATTTAGCAGATAAGATCTCCAAATTAAATGTCAAAAGTGCAGCTTGGTTTCTCCTCACAGCTTATAGTGAAATGTGACAGGAAAGAGATAAGCTGAGAACTGAACTCTTGGGTACAATGAAACCAGAAGATATTCTGGAGAATTCTGGGCTTCCTGGGAGACCCCAGAGAACAGTGCCCCATATGAGGATTTGGCCAAATGTGGAACCAGTCAGCCATTTCAAAGAAAGCCAGGATTGGAAATGGAGTTATCCAGGAAGAATCTGTGGAAACTCCTTATGTCTGATGGGCATGATCCAAGCCTACTGCATAGAAAGCCAATGAGAGTGCCGTGGGACCTGTATAAACAAAGCCGCTGCCGGTCTGGACTGGGGGTTTCAGAGAAGGGACACATTGGAGTAAAAATAACTTCAGAGGCAAAACCATGGAGGCTGAGGTCTGAAGTCAGGAAGCCTCGGACCAGGAGAGGAGACCCACCCAAGCCCATGGAGAGGGTGAGTTTGCCCCAAAGGCAGAGGATGGGCCTTCCACCTCGTTGCAGTGGAAGAGTCATGCCTCCTCAGGCCTTGGAGAAGGTGAAGCACATTCCTTGGGGTTTGGGGAGAGCCTGGCTGCCACCACATGGAGAGGTTGAGTGTGTGCCCCGAAGAAGGCAGAGAGCCCAGGTGTGGCTCCAATTCTTGGAAAGGATGGAGCTGAGAAAAAGGTGGTCTCCCCAATGTCCCCCAAAGTTGCTTTCGGAGAGAGGCAGGCCTCTGCGTAGGCCCTTGGAAAGGGTAGGACTGCCGCTTTCAGAAGCCCGGAAGGTAAATGACTCTCAGACCTTGAAATCTAATGGACTTTGCCCTGCAGGTTTTTGAAACTGTATGGGTCTGGTGACCCCTGCTTTCCTTCCTCCCTATGGAAATCGATATATGTATCCTATGACTGTTCCTCCTTTGTATGTTGGCAGCAAATAACTTATTTTGAGTTTCTGTAGGTCCAGAACCAGAGGATAATTTTGCCTTTGAACAGACTATGCCTGTAATTCGAACTTTGTATTTCATTTGTATTGCTACTGAAAAGGTTTAAGGATTTCTGATATTGTGATGGAATTCATGTATTTTGTATATGGGAAAAACATGTCTTTTTTAGGGTCCAGAGGGTGTGATGTGCTGATTTGAAATGATGTATGTACCCTAGAAAAGCCATGTTTTAATCCTAATCCCTTTTTGTAAAGGCAGCCGTTTCTTCTAATCCCTATTCAGCATTGTATGTTTGAAACTGTAATTAGATCATCTCCCTAGAGATGGATTTTATCAACAGTAGTTGTTAAACTGAATTAAGTGGAAGCATGTCTCCACGCATTTGGGTGGGTCTCGATTAGTTTCTGAAGTCCTATAAAAGAGCAAACATTTTGGAGAATGGGAAACTCAGAGAGAGCAGAGCAGAATGACATAGCCACAAGAAGCAGAGTCCACCAGTCAGTGACCTTTGAAAATGAAGAAGGAAAATACCTCCCAGGGAGCTTCATGAAACAGGAAGCCAGGAGAGAAAGCTAGCAGATGATGATGTGCTTGCCATGTGCCATCTCACTTGAGAGAGAAACTGTGAACTTCATTGGCTTTCTTGAACCAAAGTATCTTTCCCTGGATGCCTTTGATTGGACATTTCTATAGACTGGTTTTAATTGGGACGTTTTCTCAGCCTTAGAACTGTAAACTAGCAACTCATTAAATTGCCCTTTTTAAAAACCATTCCGTTTCTGGTATATTGCATTTCGGCAGCTAGCAAACTAGAACAACCTCCAATACAATGTTAAATAGAGTGGTGCTAGAGATAATCTTGTCCTATTCCTGATCTTCAGGGAACTGTTGCATCTTTCACCATTAAGTATGATTCTGCAGAGGTTTTGTGTAGTGATACCCTTTATATCTACCCCATGGTGTTATGAGAGTTAAATGAGCTATTATTTGGAAACAATTTAAAACAATGCCAAGTACTGTGTGTGTTAGCTGTTTTTATAGTCAGTGATTCCTCTTAAATATCAGCAACTCCCCCTGATACATTTTGTACCCCTCAGGGACATTAAAATTGTACTGAAGGGCAGGCAATGGTGGTGCAGTGGCAGAGTTCTCACATGCCATGCCAGAGACCCGGGTTTGATTCCCGATACCTGCCTGTGCCAAAAAAAAAAATGGTACTGAAGTAGGGAAAGCGCCAATCATCCAAGAAAGCTTCTGAAAAGTACACTGTGGGCTAAAATTTTATTGTCAGCAGGCCCAGAGGACTCTCCATCCAAAATCTTAGCCCCGAATATTCCGTTTCCAGATTATATAGGGCAGTAAGCAAGGTGGGATTTACTACGGGAATGGGTGGTAAACACTGGAAAGGTACGATGGCACATGGGCAGAGGACCCCTGTTCTGCAGACATGACCTGAGGCAGGATCTGCAGACGTGACCAAGGGCAGACAGATGCTGCAAACATTTTGTCTTACTCCATGCTTTTTACATACTTTAAGAGTACATAATTTCATACATAAATTCATAAGATGATACACACGAATACACATAAATTTATAAAGTTATGTAACAATAATACTGAGGTGATACACATGAATTCATAAAGTTATACAATAATGCTGAGGTTAAACTCGTAAACTACCTCAGTTCCATATCACTTTGCCATACCAGTTGGATTCTAATGACCCTCATTTCCCCCTCTGATAGCCAGAGGGCCAAAACCACTGGCTATGAAGCACTGTGGGCTATAATCTCACATCCGCTTGGTTTGGTTGGTTGACCCCTATATCTAATGGTTTTCAAACCAAGATTTTGGTTAGGAGAAGAATCAAGGCCATATACCTGAGACCATTCCTTCTGAGGATGTCTGGAACTTAAATAAGGATGTAATTAAGTGGGTGGATGGGGAGAGAAATGCCTTAATTTGTTCCAGATATTAACTATTGGAAATTCTTTATACTATCCTGTTGTAAACAAATTTTATATGTTACTAATTATCACCTTCTGATATTATAGAATTTTATAGAAACTGATAATGAGGGTAATGGCATTCTTCGACGGCGGGATATAAAGAATGCACTCTATGGTTTTGATGTTCCCCTCACACCAAGAGAATTTGAAAAGCTTTGGATGAGGTAAGTGGGGTCTGAATATTGGCTCTTCTCCATTGCACCAGCCTTGGGTCGCTTGCTACAATTACCTTCAGCACAAATCTTTCATTTCTCCTTCCGGGTAACATAAACTGGGAATTGCTTTCATTTGGTTGCATCTCTCCTCTATCTGCATAGAAAGAGCTGCATAGAAAGCAGACATGGCAAGGATGCCATGTCACTGAAGGTGTAAGAAACCCTCATCAATGATGCTTCACTTGAGAAGTATGTGTTTCTTGGAACTAGTAGTTCAAAGTCATTCTTTTACTTTTTTAGAGAAATAAGTCACTCTCAAAAGACTTGACACTGATATAACTAGCTCAGCAAAGAGAGATGCAATGGATAAAGTAAAAAAAAAAAGATCTCTCCCCTTTGCCTAAAGATGGAAATCAATGTTGCACAACTGTTTTATAGAAAAGTAATTTGTTGGAAGAAATAACCAAACTTTTGGCCACTTTGAGTAGTTTCCCAAGAGTCTCTTAAGCTGAAAATAGTACCTAATAATGGTTACATTTTTCAAAATGTATTTTAGGTTTAGTATTCTGAATCAGGCCCCTAACTGGGTTATTCCCTGTGTAGATGTTTAAGTTTCAAGATACACTAACAATGTGGTTTGTTCCAAGTTCCAAATCCATTTTTTAATTACTTCCTTCTTCATTATTTGTTAGTTGATGCTTGCATTCCCGTAGGACGGTATACTGATATCATACGTCCACTCAGAAGGCAAGCTCACAAAGCAGTTCATGTAATTTTTTAGCTTTTCATCTGTTCAAAGTGGAAGCTGAAATGTTGGCTGAGTTTAGAATTAAGTGGGCTGTTTTGTGTCTAATTTAGAAAAGCGACTTGAAGTTCTTACAAAATCCTTATTTCTTTTTTAGATCAATTCCAACACAAGGCCAATTTACACTCCCTATCCATTTTCTTTTTCAAGAGATTAAATTCATGGTTCCAACTGAGTTATCAAAAGATCTCCAGAGAGTGATCAAATGTTTGTATCTCCTACCCTGTGGACCTTTGGGGTGATTCAAAGGTGACTTAAGTGGTCCCTGTCCTCGGGGAGCTGACAGTCTGTCTGGGAACAGGAAGCAGTCACACAAATAACTTTGAGCTCAGTGTTGACACTGGAAAATACTATAGCAGAGAACAAGGCAGGAGCCCAAAGCAAAAAGCAGGAGTACTGGGGAATATGGGGGATCAGGAAGCATCATGGTAGAAGTGGTATTGAAACAGAATTTCAAGGAATGGAGCTGGGGAAGGAGAACACTTGGAATAGAGAGGGCTGTCTGAACCCCAAGGGTACCGCAGAGTCACTCCATCAGCAGAGAAAGGGAGCACAAGGCCCAGTCCCCTCAGCCAGGTCCTTGTTTCCAGGCCTTCGGGAACCCTTTTGAATGAGGCTGGGACATGAACAAAGCCATGCCTTAGGAAGATGACTCAGGAAACAGTTCAGGGAAGGGATCAGATGGGGTGAGGGGTGGACCCACTGGGAGAATGTGGTCCCCATCAGGGCAGGGCAGGACATATTCTTACCTTATTTTGAAACTGTATTGAGACCAAAATTTTGCCTACTTTTGTTTAGTTGACCTGAGCCACCGTGGCTGGGTGGGGACTCTGCAGTAGGATGCTGAGCATGACTCTTTCCTCTGCCCCTGCCAGTTGCATGGCCTCCCACCCTCACTATCCTGATCTGCAAAATGGGTTTATTCCCTAAGGCTGCTGTGGGAATTCAGTTGAACAATATGTGCAAAGTGCTTGGCACAGTGCCTGGCACAGGATAACTGCTCACCAGATTTAACAAACCCTCACCTCATTTGTTCCTTCGGCAAATAAACACCTAGTAATGTGGGTGTTAGATCAATTCCAACACAAGGAATGGGGAATCCAAACTGGCTTGGGGAGTCCAAACTAAATAATGAAGACTTTACTTTCTCCCCTCAAGAGGTGAATGCAGTCTTTAGAAGAGAACTCTTTGTAAATGACTACTTGCAGTGTGGTGGTCCCTGAGGGGATTTACAAAGGCTTCTGAGCTGGATGACTTTTGAGCTGGCCTTGGAATTGGTCTGAGGGGCATACGGCTGGGTGGGGGGCACACCCACGAGCACGCTGAGTTCTCAGTAGCTTACAACAGAGGTGCCATGGTGCAGAGTGGGTGGCAGGGGAGCTCATCACGTGTTCATTCGGGACCAGGCTCCTTCCATCAGCATCCCGCCATCCCCTTGTCCTCTGCATCTTGCCAGCATGTGGGGTGAAAGAGCACAGAGAGTCATGCAGTCAGTTTTATGGGGGCCAGGCCTGGAAATGGGGCCATTGCTGTGCCCACATTTGGTCGGCCAGAGTCCACTCATGCAGCTGCACCCATCGGCTCAGAAGGCTAGGAGAAATCTCTAGGTATGAGCTAGGAGGGACAAGAAACAGAAGTGGGGACTCATACTCTATCTGCCACACACACGCAGGCATCTGAGGTAGAGGAAACCCCTGAAGGGTAATGTCATTGCCAGGCAGGAAAACAAAAACCACTCCTAATGTTTACAGCCAAGAGAAATTGGGTGCAGTGGTGGATACTAAGGTTTTGGAAGGGCTGGAAGACTGAAAAAGGGAATGTGGTATTATTCAGAGGCCAGGGGTCTGCTGCTGCCCTGAACTGGAAGAACCAAGAGGAGGAGATGTTACCCAGAAATCTGGAAACTGCTCCCCGACCCAGGGGCTGGAGGAGCTGAAGGAAACACCATGTTTTCTGGAGATCAGGAAGTTGCCTCTAACCCTGGCCTGGCACCCACAACAGCCCAAAGCCACACTGGGCTGCTTCACAGAAGCTGCGAATCTCAGCTGTTGGCTGAGGAGGAGCCACTGTCACCATCGGAGGCACCACAGGAAACAGTATGGCTCTGCCCTCCCCCACGTGCCTTCTGGTCCAGCACCTTCCTTTGCAGTGCCTCATAGCAGTCCCAGGGGTGGGAGTAGGGCACTCTGAGCTGATGTAGGGGACCGAGTATGGGGTTTAGAGCCACCATACAAACATCCATCCTAAAGAGCAAAGGGCAATGCTATACTCGGGCTGTTGAGCAGTCTGGGGGACCGACATACAGAGAGCAGAGGAAGGGCAGATGAGGCCACGCATCAGCTAGAGGCACATCATGACAGCCTGTATGCAAGCTGAAGAGCAGGGGCTGGGTCCTGAAGGCTGAGGGCTTAGCAAAAGGCATGGGTAGGCCTGCATTCTAGAAAGATCAGCCTGGCTACAGTGAGGAGTGCTGGCAACAGGCAGGTGAATTAGGGGTTGACTTAGTGGTTCAGTTGAGAGGAGGTGCGGAGCTCAGGTGCTACGAGGTTTGGGGAAGAAGGGAAAATTAGCCTTTAGGGGCATGGCTGTGGCAGCTGCAGGAGGAGGCAACAAGGAGCTGCTCAGGCTCAGTGTGACAAGTCGTGCCCAGAACCTGCTCTGAGCAGACATCTGCTCCCATGTCCCAGCGCAGCCCTGACTGAACCGCCTTGGGCCAGTGGCTTAACCTCTCTGGGCTCAGTTATCTATCAAATAGAACATAATGCCTGGAAGCCAGCTGCCACATTAAGCACTAAAAAAAAATAGGAGCAAAAAGATGTCAATTTGCATTTTTTTTCTGATTACAATGTGTATACACACTCATTTTGGAAAACTTGGAAAATCCAGAAAAGCATAAAGGAAAAGAAAAGACAGCAGCCAATAAATGGGCCATAATCTACTCAGCAGAGCTAAGAAGCCAAGCTCACCCAATCAAGAGTTTTTTCAGCCTTTCTCTCCCTGTCTCCATCGTTCAGTTTAGTTGCCCTGAGCCTCCCGGTATGATATGTGATAACAACAATTCTCCTTGCCCACACAGTCCACTTGCTCTGAAAAGCCACCTCTCCATCATGGCAGGAGGTATGACAAGCCATGCTTGGGGACATGGAGACCCCACAGCATGTTGTCAAGGCACCAAGGGGCCACTTTCAGTTGCTATAACAACGGAAGGGGTGGTCTGGGCCTGAAACTGTGGCAGGACAGGCATCTCCCCTAAGACTGCCTCACAGGGTGGGGGTGACACACACATGTGCCCAAGAGAACAAGCCACAGGGAAGTCGGGGAGCAGCTGGGGTGGACAGGAAGTTTAGGCAGGTCCAAGTCAACAGAAAAAGAGAGACCCCAAAAACTGGATAGGCAGAAGCAAGGAGGACAATCATGTCCTGCTATTTTGAAAACACAAAACTAGAACATCTAACAACTACATTGTTGTAAGAAATAAAATTGCCAACATTCAATATTCATTCAGTGTTCCTTGTGCACCTACAGAGTGCCTATTTTCGGGCCACATGTTCACCTGGAGGGTCTCCTGTGTGCTGAGCAACTAAGTAAATACAATAAGCCCTGCGTTTTCTTTCTGTTTTCGCCCAAAGTCTGCTGCAGACCTAGCAGCTCTTCTGGATGAGGAACTTCCAATCAGTGGCTTGGGGCTGTTTGGCAGCCTGTGTCTCCGTCATCTCAGGAGGGGGCTTCCAGGTCACCCAGACAGGGTCTGGGCATCTGTACGATCATGCTCACAGCCCATGGCCCAGAACTGGCCAGTGCCCCCGGCTGGCCACACAGGGCTCAGCGGAGTGGGGAACGCACAGATGTCTAGTGAGCAGGAGGTGCTGTGCCCTGAGCTCATGGTGGATTGAAAGAACAAAGGAGGCCGCTGTGAAAGGAAGCATGCTCTCAGGGTCATTGAGCATAGATTTCAGGAGCATTCCATTTGGTTTGGTTTTGTTTGGGAAAGTCTATTAAGGATAAATTAAAAGATGGAAAGATATCCCTCCCTTCACTTGCTCAGTCGTTCAGTGCTAGATTTTGGGGTTCCAGAAGGTGAAAGGTGAAGGAAAGGTGGCTCACAGCTGGGCAGGGGGAGCAAACCCACCTAGCCAGCAGCAGCGTGGCAAGGGAGAGAGCAGCACTGGTCGGCCATGTGCGGTAGCCACATGGATGATAAAGGAAGGACTCCCAGGAGATGCTGAGTTGTCGTAATAAACAGTCATTAGTCAGGAAAAGGAGCCGGGAGGAAGGGAACAGGGTAACTCAGTGAGCAGCAGAGGCCCAGAGCTGTGAGGAAGCGGGGAGGAAGGGGACGTGCCGAGGACAAGGCTGCTGCTTCTATCAGAAGAACCCGGCCCGCAGCCTGGGTGGGCACGGGGAACCCCAGGACCCCAGGAGGCACCCCAGTAGGGAGACACGTTCATGCACTCCTTCTGGGACTTCGTTTCAGCAAGTGGAACTCAGCCATTTCACCTAAATGTCTAAAAAACACACCCTCTTGAAAACATGTATAATGTGATATTCTCTGCAAAAGAGCTTGTGGCAATAAAAACGGCAGATCTAAAACTTTGCTGAAAAGCCATGAAGTAGAGAATGCATTGTCAAAAGTCCAGAAGAGAAAACTAAATAGCAAAGCAGCAGTCTCAGAAAAATCAAGCTGGATTATTAGTTGTAAAAAATCAGCTAATAAGGCTGATTTGACAGAGGTCTGGGGGAGAATTAATGCCCACTTTATGCATACTCCTTGAGAAGGGGGGACAGTGGGTAGGGTACCTGTCAGAATGCAAATATAAAAAGAAAAACCTGTGTGAGAAAGCATCTGTCAAATGGATCAGCTCACGCGAGGAAGGCTTTGGGTTTGCCGATGACAGAAAGCCAGGTCACCTTTTTGTTGGCTCCACAGAGGCGGAGCCTAGAAGGAGCCTGCTGGGTACCGAGCTGGTAGGACAGACACCCGGCCAAAGAGAGCCTCAGGGTGGGGACAGATTTGAAAAGGTTGAATGAACAGAGCCTTACACTTAGAAAAGATGGAATGGGACATAAGCAGAGAAGTTAGAAGGGCTGTGTATGAAAGGAGGGTTCAACTTGGATGTGTCTAACCAGGTAGATTTTTAGTTCAGCTGTTATTTCAGTTGCAATTGTGCAATCTGGTATCCAGAGCTAGAGTGGGCAGTGTTTGAGGGGGCATGCATACATTCAACTGAGGCTAGACTGCCACTAGTTGGGGGAGTTTAGAGGGTTTTCAGCCCCGGATGGGGACTTGGAGCATATGACATCTAATCTTCTGGGATTCCCTCAGGATTTACCAAATGTGCCCGTCAGGTATGACCAACCCGGGCACTTGGACACTTTCCGTTCTGAAGAGCTGCTCTCTAAACTATCAAACCCCTCCCAAAAGGTACCTGCAAGAATCATTATGTCCCAAGCTGCGCAAGGCACCATGTCTACCTCTGCTGCATGGCCTGGGTCATCGGAGGCTACTTATTCCAGCAGCAAGTTATTCCTTTGATAGTGCCTTTTAACTCTGGGGCCTGTGGCTCTAGAAGATCTCCTGTCATTCATATATGAATCCAGTGCCTGAATTGAGCATAAGGGGCCCAACCTTACTGGGCAGAGCAAAGCCATCCATGTGAACATATCTAAATCATGTGTACAATTGAATTGCTGTGCATACAATAAATTGGCAGAGTAATCTGATTATATAATAAATTAGTGGCCATTGCCACATGCAAACGCACGATTTTATGGGTCCTCTCTGTTTATGTACACATTTTTCCTGGCACATCTGTTGCCGAACCATTTTAAAATTTAACCTTTACAGGCAAGTTGATTTTTTTTTAATGTTACACAAAGGATTATATAATGAAGGGCAAGGTTATATAAGCCAAATAAACTCTCTCATTATTCACATTCATAACAATATTTCAGTTGCAATTGTAAAATCTGGTTTTCTGTTCCTTTGCGAGGAGAATAGAATGTTTATGATCTGTAGTAACAAAGTAATTAACAAGTATGTTTTCATTCAGTTCAAGTGTCCTGATGTAGAGTTTATTTTTGGCAATCTCTTGAGAGTAGCACACCAGGCACACAGTTCTTCCTTGGAAATTCACATTCTTCACATTCATTAGCTCAGAAAGCACCTGTAGATGACATGGCTTGGGCATGGCACATCGCTGGTCATTGGGAGTGGTTCATAAAGCTACGTAAGATATAGCTCCTCCTCCAGAAACCTGCCACATGGTAGGAGAGATGATACAGTGACTAAAGGACAAAAGTAATTGGCAGGAGGTGGTAGAGCCTATGGGTGGCAAATAGCAGCAGCCAACACCACATGCCCGCACTACAAATCAGCCCCTGCTCTAGCTCCCTACGTGTGTTAACCCATCCACTGCTATCATGCACTAGAGAGAGTCAAAGGGATCCTTGACTTTGGAGAAGTTTCCTAAAGAGGTATACTGCTACAGGGGTTGTCTGTGGATGGTCTATGGCCCTTCTTTCAGGAGCCCTCCTAGCAATGGGGAGCCATTTGGGAGCTTTATTAAGGGGGTGTCTTGCCAGAGTTGCATTCTTACATCACTCTGTTGACATAAAGTTAGTCAAGGGAGAGAAGTAGTTCTCTCAAGGCATGGCCCTGGGACTGTCCTAGGAACTCAAGAAATGGTTATTCTTTCCCCTTCCTAGACATATTGATGTCAGTTCAACTTTCTTTTCCACAACTATCTTACTAACACTAGCATAGGAAAGCCATTTGCTAGAGGGGCTGGCCCTTCCAGCTACCTGAAACATTGCTGCTGGGAATGTAAAATGGTGCAGCCACTGTAGAAAACAGTTTGGTGTTTCCTCAAAAAGTTAAACATAGAGCTACCACATGACCAGGCAGTTCCACTCTGTGGTAGTTAGATTCAGTTGTCAACTTGGCCAGGTGAACGTGCCTAGTTCTGTTGCTGTGGACATGAGCCAGTGGTTCGTGAACCTCATCTGTTGCTCATTACATCTGCAGTAGGCTAGGAGTTGTGCCTACTGCAATGATGTTTGAGTTAATTGGCTGGTGCTTAAATGAGAGAACTCAATGTAGCACAGCCCAAGCAGCTCAGCATACCTCATCTCAGCACTCACAGCTCAGCCCAGGCCTTTGGAGATGCAGAAAGAAATCACCCCAGGGAAAATTGTTGGAACCCAGAGGCCTGGAGAGAAGGCCAGCAGAGATCACCCTGTGCCTTCTCATGTAAGAAAGAACCTCAGCTGAAAGTTAGCTGCCTTTCCTCTGAAGAACTAACAAAATAAATCCCCTTTTATTTAAAGCCAATCTGTCTCTGGTGTGTTGCACTCCAGCAGCTAGCAAACTAGGACACACTCCTAGGTGTACACCTCAAAGAATTGAAAGCAGGGACTCAAGCAGGTATTTGTACACCAGTATTCATAGCAGCATTATTCAAAATAGCCTAAAGGAGAAGTCAACCCAAGTGTCTGTCAACAGATGAGAAGATAAACTGTGTTACATCCAAACAATGGAATACTAACCAGCCATAAAAAGGAATGAAGTTCCTGAAGCATGTTACGACATGGATGGATCTTGAGAAACAAGATCTTGAGAAACAAGCCAGTCACAGAAGGACAAATCTTGCATAATTCCACTTATATGAAATACCTCCTAGAGACAGAAAGATTAGAGGTTACTCGGGGGTGAGGAGAAAGAAATGGGGAGTTATTGCTTAATGGGTACAGAGTTTCTGTTTCAGGTGATGAAAAAGTTTCAGTAATGGAAAGTGGTGACAGTGACACAACATTGTGAATATAGTTAATGCACTGAATTGCACACTTAAAAATGGTTAAGGTGGCGATTTTTATGTTATATATATTTTACCACAACTGAAAAAAAAAAGCAAAACAAAGAGACCTAGTGCTGAGTTAAGTCAGGCAAAGGACAGAGACACTGCTGAAGGAAGCTTCAGTTTCTGTGGCGGCCCTTCCTTGGAGGAAGGGCCCAGAGGGGCCTGGGGAGGGACCTTGATGTCTTCCTTCCTGAAGCCTCTGCAGGTTTTAGCACAAGTGCACAAAGCATTTGCCCAAACTTCTTACCCCCTCTTCTTCTGCCCTCCACTCTGCCCCTTAAGACAAGAAAGCCAGGTAAATGACCATGTTTTCTTCATTGTTGTTCATCTGAAGTGGTCGCAAAGGGCTCCGTGCATGGCTAGCCGCCTTGGATTCTCAGCTTATGATCAGAGCAAAGCTCTGCTTCACAAAGGAAGCCCGTTTGTACTTAGGCTCAAACAGATAGCCAAACAGCAGCATAATGAAAGATTTAGGCTTCCTAAATTGTTTGAATGGAGTCTGTCTCCTCATAGTTCTGAGTTCATCTGGAAAAAATCACATCCACAAATGCCATTTTTATCGATTAGCTCAGAGCCAAGATCTTTCTGTAAAAATAAATGCTTTTTTTTCTTGAAAGAAAATTGGCAATTTGCCTTAAGAATTTTATTGAAATAATTCTATTCTATTTGAATAATGTTGGAAGATAAAACCCCTCCATTATGCCTTTTTTAATGAATTATAATTCAGAAAATCTCAGTAATAGAAAACAACATAAAAGCTACATGGCGTAATTCTTTTCTTGTTTTCCTCACCAGTCTCTTTCCTTCCTTGTGTATAATTGCTATCTCTTCAAAGAGAAAATGGGAAATTTTACCACCCTTGAATCAAGAGGCATCTAAGAGGGAACATGCCTTTTGAAGGATTTTCTTCTAAACCTTAGCATAGTTCTTTTTACATGTAGGAATGCAATAAAAAAAATGGTTGAATGAAGAATGGGTTGATTTTAATTATCTCTAGTTGCAACTGTGGTTCAAACAGAGTGGCAGCGAATGAATCCTGTGGCTTTCTCTTGGTGCAGGCCATATATCAGGTGACTGTTCTGTTGCTTCGAAGAGTGGTTTTCAAACTTTGATGTGCTTATAAATCTATCTAGGCACAGGTCTTGTTAAAACACAGCTTCTACCTGGGTCTGAGGTGAGGCCCGAGAATCTACGTTTCTCTCTTCAGGTCTGCAGAGCACCCTCTGAGTGCTAGAGTTTGAGCTCCTTGTGAGCGCCGCGGAAACTGTCAGAACCCTGAGCACCAACACACCCTAATAGCTGCTGATCAGGGCCTTTTTGTTTGTTTGTTTAAAGGTATGACGCTGAGGGAAGAGGGCACATTACATACCAAGAGTTTTTACAGAAATTGGGCATTAACTATTCCCCAGCTGTGCATAGGCCCTACGCAGAGGATTACTTCAATTTCATGGGTCATTTCACGAAGCCACAACAGGTGCGAGAAGAGCTCAGAGAGCTGCAGCAGAAGATAGAGAAGGCCGTGCCCATCAGGTGAGGCAGAAAGTGTTCTGGAACCCTAATCCAGCCATTCTGTTTTCACATTTACCTTTATAGCAAAAGTGGTTTTAAAATCCCACCTCCAGTGCTGGCTGTGTTATGGTGAGATTGTTATACTAATTCGCCGCTATAGAATCTGTAAATGGGCATTAAGTAAAAAACACTATAAAATAGTTACAAAGCTATACACCTAGCCCACCTTACCCAGTTATGCTCTCTCATGTCATCATCTCTCTCAGAGGTCACCCTCAAGAAGTTTCCTCTTAGTTTTTTACTGCCAGCTGCCCAACCCCTCCCCTGCCCCAGCCAGGCTCTGTGAGGATGCATCTGTCTTCTTCACCACTGAGATCCTCAGCACCACAACCTCACTCCCACCTGATAGGCACCTAATAAATTTCTTTTTTTATAAACGAATGAATGAACAAGTAGGTAGGCATATCCTTTAACTCAGTATTTCTACTTTGGGGACTTTATCCAAAAGAAATAATTTGGAAGAAGCCAGAGCTTAGCCATTAGAAGGTATGACTTGCAATATGTCTTTAACAACCACAAAACAAACACCTTCCTATCCCAAATTAGTGCACTGGCTCAGTAAAGTGTGGTCCAGAAGAATGTGCTATATAATTGAAATAATTTCCATGACAACTATGTAGAAACATGGAAGTGTTCATGATAAAAGTTTGTGGAAATGAAATGTTAAATCGCATATATGCCCTGATGGGAACTGTGTCAAATATGTGGGTCTGCACAGAGGACCAGAAGATGCTGTGCAGGAGGTGATGGCTTGTATTTGGAGGATGGGTTTGCATTGATTATTTTCAAAGTTTAAAATTTTTTATTTTTGTCATTCTTTTTTTAACGATAATGTAGGAGAAATTCTTACTGTGTATGATTGACCATAAAGCAATGGCACAGATTTTCTTGGGTACCAAAGAGACGGCAGTGGTGATCCTTATCCCTCCCTATCTCTGTGGCACAACTCCTACTGCTCCAGAGCTTTGGCTTGGCCCCATCGCCCTACCTGATTAGGTGTTTAGGTGTCTCTCCTGCTTTGCTGGGATCGGTTCTCTGTCCACGCTACCTCACGTAGCATAGCACCTGGATACACGGATGAGTTGTTGCTAAAGAATCCTCACAGGAAATGAGAACTCTAAGGACATACGGATAAAGCCTCATGGTTAAATGAGTTTTAAGAGAAAAGTGGTTCAACACGTTCCTGAATGATGTCTAGGTTACTGAGTTGTAAAGCCCAAAGGCAGAAAATTGAGTTTGTGAAATTTAAAGAAAAATTATATGCAAGGTGGGTATAAATCAAATATGCCATGCAATTGATGAAAAAGTAGAATTTATCTTTGCCAGACAAGTTGGCCTCATTACCCACTAGTGTCTTCACTTCTCGTCTTCTCCTGCCACTCGTGAATAATGAGGCCCTAGGAAGGAAATTCACATCCTTGGCACTCTGCGGGGCATCCCTTCTCTAACTGCGTGTTTCTTGTGTATTGTGTGAGCTACATGGGTCCGGAGCTGAAAGCACCAGGTGCCCTTAGATGACGTGTTTCAGGTCATCGAGCTCGCTTAGCTAACTCCTCCCCACCCAATCCTCGGTGCCACGTTCATTGCCTCTCACTGAAGACAAGCCTGATTTCTTAAAAATGCACGACCACCCTCTGTTTGCTCAAAAGTATCAGCTTTGTACAATGTCAATTCTGTTTTTTAATTATTGGTGTCAGTGGGTCTTTCAGATAAGCCACAGGGTTCAATGTTTCCAGTTTTTTTTTAACCTACTGATTGGCTCCTGGAGTCATGTTCATCTCAAGTGACTGAAATTGTATATTCATCTCTCAGTTCTAAGGGAATTAATTTTGTTTGGAATACCTAAATACATTTTTTTAATTAAGAAAAATCCCTTTTAAAAATATATGGATATATTTTTCATGCCTTGCTCTTTTTGGCCCAAGTCTAAGTAGAAGATTCAGACTCCAAGTCACCATGAACTGACCCCACAAGCACTGTCCCCATCTAATGTGAGGCAAAGCCAGCAGAGCTGCTGGGCTTTCCGTGGCTCCAAGCCTGCTGGGGCTGGTGGGTGTGGGGCTCTGGGGCTGACCGCTGCCCAGGACTTGGCCCTCCTAGGCTCATTGTCCAGACCAGGAGCCAACAGGGCCCAGAGCAACAGCGGCTTCACCACCAATGTCAGTTAAAGCTGTTTCTGATGCTGTAAATCTTACTTTGCTCTGTGCACGTATTTACTCGGAAAGTGAAATAATGACTACCTAGAACTCATCCAAGCAATGCTGAAATGCCCCAATTTCCTGAAAATACGTATCTCCAAAAATGTTTTGGTTTTTTTTTAACTTCTTCATCTGCTTTCATTTGCAAGAATTACATGGAATATAATAGTTGTGAGGATGAGTAGTCATTTTGGAACACGGGACTGAGTTTAACACACACCTATAAAAGAATACAAAATGTCAGAATCATCTGTGTCAGATGCTCAAATGCCCGTGTAAACTGATTCCGAGTCATTGGCTGGTAGAGGATGGGACAGGGAATCCACATAGCTTCAAAGTCAATGCTGCTCCTCGACCCCCACCCCAAACAGTCCCATTCAACTTCACCTCTTCTGGATTTCTGGATTTCCAGTTCCTATGGATTATTTTCTACCAGGCACACTCAAGGCACTGTCCTCTCTCACCAGATACATATCTGAGACCCTAGATAATTACCACCCAAATATTTAGTTTTTAGAATTTCTAGCATATTTTTACCCTGAATAATAGTTTTGAAGCCATTCAGAGATGTCTGTAGAGATCTGGGTGAGCTGCAGTTAAGAAATTCATAATCATTCCACTGTGGGTTAAATGTAAGATGGTATATTTCGGGGGAGGGAGGGGTTAGAGAGGAGACAGAATATTTACTTATTATGACTAGCAAATGCTAGACCTGAATATTACATTTAATTCCTATAATAGTCTAGGAGTTGTAGTTTTGTTCTTTATTTCCTATGTTAATTTGAATGAGATACGAAATTCTCTCATTCCTTATTGAAATAAGAAATCTTGGGCTCATAAGCTTATTTTATGTGGAAGAAGTTTAAGGGCCTGTCACCCTTCTCTGGCTTACTGAAGGAAACATACAGGGCCCCCACCACCACCACCACCTTTCATAGAGCATTTCAAGTGTGCATTTCAATATCCTTAACCTGGACAGGCACGTGAGATAGCCTATTAGGACATCTGAGATTTAGGGTTGGAGACACTTGTACAAAAATGCACAGGTACTTGCACCGGTAGGACTCACTCCCCCTCTAGCATAAGTCCACCCTTCATCTTAGATTTGAAATCCTTCTAGGACTCTTGCCCCTGATGTCAGAATTCTTTTTCCTGCGTTTTTTTTTTAATCTGGGGGAAGGATTTGTAGTGCAGTTTTTAAGGCTACAACCAAACCTCATTCTATAAACGTGACTGCTCCATGTGAACTAGTATTTCTAGCCTCCTTGCAGTTCCTTGTATATATATATATATTTTTTTTTTACCCAGAAATTCCCGGGAAGGTCACCAGCCTCTCTGCTGGGGCCTGATAATGGAAAGTCCCCTCCCACTATCTGTCACTGGCTAAGATGTAGTCTGGAGCTGGGTGGTCCTGAGCTTCACTGCCCCCTGAGCTTCACTGCCCCCGTGGTCACCAGTGTGCAGACTCAGTCGTCACGTTACTGATTTGTCCCAGAAGAGTAGCTGGGCCAGAACCCTTAGTAGTTGACAGCCCCTGAGCTGACTGCGTACTTTGTCCAAAGCCTTTGATTATGAAAGTATTTGATTATGTGCAGGGGATGGGAAGATTGTTTTTAAGATCTTCACACTATTCTATTCCTTTAACAATCTTTCCTTTAAGTCAGGGAAGAATTTTCACAGACTGAAAAACTGAATCATGTTGACTTGGATCAAGTCTGCAAGAAGATCAGCCCTAGAGCCAAAATTGCACTCAAGCTCCTGAGGCTGGCTCCCTCGCTGCCAGGGAGAGACCTCATATTATCTTGGTTCTGCCACTGGGTCCAGGCCCTGCCTTGTTCTTTGTCTGTGAAAGGGGCTGATAATGTCCCCATGGTGGGGTCGTTGAGAAGATCACATGAAGACAACACAGTGCCTAGTCTAGCCGTCGACATGCACAACATGGGAGCCATGTTTCTTGGTAACAAAACTACCTGGGAAAAAATCAACCTAGTGAAAAATAAGGGGTCCAGCCCTCCCTAATGCCCCACCAACAACAACAACCAGCACTGGCAGGGCCCCAGGCCTCTCCACCCTCCTCTGCACTCCTCCACTCCTGCTTTAGGGCCTGGCACTCACTGCCTGTTCTTGGGGCTTCAGGGAAAGCCCTGCATGGCTCTCCCTTCCCAGCCAGTCTTTGCCCAAGTGTCACCTTCCCAGGGAGGCCTCACTGGACCTCCATACTTAGAATCACAGCCATTTCCACTTTAGGAGTTCCCAATTCCCCTAACCAGCGCTTATTTATTACCTACTGATCAACTGTCCAAGATACTTATGTCTTCTCTTTATTGTCTTTCTTGCCTCTACTGGAATTAAATCCTTCTAGAGCTGGAACATCTGCCTATTTGAGCCACTGATGGACGCCAACTCCTACAGCAGTCCTGACCATGTGACAGATGCTTAATAAGTATTTATGGAGAGAATGAAGGTGTATTTCAACTGCCTAAAAATATCTCCAAATTTTTAAATTCTTTGTTCCATTTTTAAAGTACAATTCTAGTAACAAGACAAGGTTGTAATTTCTCTAATGTAGTTTTGCTAATGATGCTAATAACAAAATGATGATGATTTTTTTCCAGGATACCTTTTAATGGAAATGTTACACCAAGGCTGCAAAGCATCTTCAAAATTAGTTCTTAGATGAACCTTCAAATCATCACATTAAAATGATCATGAAACATGCTTTAAAGAAATTATTTTGTTTTCCTGATTTTAGTGCATGTCTAAAATGCATTCTCTTTCAGGGATCAGCTTAAAGATCATTATCAAGATATTAGCAAAGCGCTCACCAAACTAGATAAATCCAAAAATGGCTACATACCCATCAGCAAGATGCAGAAGGCACTGCAAGAATGTGGCTGTTCTCTTAAGAAAGAGGAGTTGACCCACCTTCTAAACAGGTGTTTTGTTTTGTTTGGGTTAAATATGCTTGTCACAGTACTAAACAACATGCTGGCAAATTGCTTTTGTTTCTCATTAAAGGACTACTCAAAAAGCCCTTTGATATTGAAATAACCTCCACATAATCCTCTTGGCTTGGCTTCATTAAAATGGGCTTGAGTCAACCAAACCAAATAGAGAAAGCACCTTAGAAAATGCATGACTTTTCCTGATGTGAATTCATAGCATCATCATTTTTAAAATTTAGTTTTGATTTTATCCACAGTTTTCATGCACTTTGTTTAGAGTCAACAAGTACTACTAAACTTATTATTAAAAATAGCAACCCCTAGTATTGTGCTGCCTTCATTTGCCCCTTCCCAGAGTCAACAACTTCCAATTCTTTTACCTGATATATTTTCATATTTAGCTCCCTATTTCTAAGCTACAAGATTACATTGCTACTTCTGGATTCTTTTTTGTTTTTTATTCCTAGGAAGTGTCTTGACTTCCTACTAGGAAGATGTGGATTTAGTTCTTTTCCACCCATCACATACTGCTAGCCACCCCACCCCTCAGCCTTCCTCACTTCATGGATACACAAAAACATATCTCCATGTGCTCCCCATCTCGTTGCATCATAATTTTGATTAGATCAGTATTCAGGGTTTATATTATTGTGACAAGCTGATTTCTTTTCCTTGCACATATAGCATTTTCTTTTCCCTGGTGTAAATAATTATCTGTTTTTCCTGTTCACTTTGTTTCTTATGTACTTATTATCACTAATTAAACCCCCAACTCACCCCTGATGGTGAAATCTGTTTCCATTGTGTTCAGACACACTAGCTATTCTGTGAGCTTCATCTTCTGGAAGATGGCTCTTTTCATGTTCTTGAATTATCAGAAAATTTCTCTCTTTATTTAGTTAATTAGTTCCTGTCCTGTACTGTGCTTTCTGAAACTCCTATTGCTGTTGAATATTGAACCCATCTGTATTGTTCCTTTTAAAAAAAATTCTCTCCTATTCTCCATCTCTTTTTCTTTTTGCTCTAACTTCTGGGAGATTTTCTCAGTTTTAGTTCCCAATACTTCTTTTGAGATTTTTGTTTCTTCTTTCATTTTTATCATATTTTTAATTACTAAGAGCTCATTTTTGTTCTCTGAACATTTCTTTTTATAGCATCCTGTTCTTGTTTCACTGATGCGCTATCATACTTCTCTGAAGACATTAACAATAGTTTCTTTTAAAGCGTTCATCACTTGAGAAGTCTCTCCTCTGTGTTGATTTTTCTGCTGTCTTTCATATTAGATAATTTCCTCAAAAATATGCTAATGTTAAGAGTGGGGTACTAAGAGACAGATTCGAAGATCTATGCAGATAGATGGAGCTTATAGACTCTGCTCTGAACTATAGGGTAATATGACTGGATGCTTCCTTGGGGAACCCATGTTGTCATATCTTTCAAATATTTGGGGGGGCTTGTCAGATTTCCCAGAGCATACAGGTGCCAGATAAAATACAGGATGCCCAGGTAAACTTGAATTTCAGATAAACAACAAATATTTTGAATAGAAATATGTCCCAAATATTGCATGTTATATACTTATACTAAAAAGTTATCTATGGAGGGGGGCCAAGATGGCGGCTTAGCAATGTGCGCGTTTTAGTTCGTCCTCCAGAACAACTACTAGATAACCAGAAACAGTACAGAACAGCTCCCGGAACCACGACAGTGACAGGAAAAACAGCGCGCCCAGGTCTGGAGCAGCTAGACCGACGGAAACTCGCCGGAACGGTGAGTTCCCCAAAGCCGCGGCGGCCGGCCGGCGCCCGGCGCCCCTCCCCCATAGGCGGCTTCTCGGAGCGAAAGGAAAGAGACTTACAGTAGCGGGGATTGAATCCAACCAAGCGCCAATTGTGGCATTAATAAACAAATTCTGATTACCAAAAATAGGCCCCCAGCTCACGCGAAACCGGGCAAGTCAGAAGTCGCTTATTGGGCTAACCGAAAAAGAGGAAAGAGGACAAAACGGGGGTTTTCGTGGCGGTTTCTACGACTTAGCAGCCTCTGGATTCAGCGGCGGGACTTCTCAGGCTGCAACTGCCCCACGCATAGGCAGAAACAGACTGCTTTCAGGGCTGTCTCCCACCCGAGCCTTCCCCAGGGGAGGGGTGAAGCCCAACTTAGGTGGAATCCCTCTCTCAAGGAACTCAGACCCCAGGGCTTGGCAAATTGAAGCCATTAAAACCAGCCTACAACCTCTCCTCTGTCTCGACCACGCCCCCAGCAGGGAGAGCCTTCCAAAGTTAAAGGAGCCATGACATCTTTTGCTGGTGGGACCCGCAGGCAGACAAGCGCCACATACTGGGCAGGATAAGAAAAACAGAGCCCAGAGACTTCAC
>PVIY010020950.1:0-43203 GCA_004026745.1 Myrmecophaga tridactyla
TGTGGAGGAGGGATTAAAAAGGGCAGCTCCTCCAAGACCAGCCTGGAAGGAGAGTGGCGATTTTGTTCACTAAAGCCCTGTGGAAGGCGGGCTGGTCCTGGACACGCAGAGGAGACAGCGGGGCGGGCAGGGCCACCTGTGCGGCGTGGGGCTGGGAGCCCACCCGTCTGCTTTCCCCTCGGAGCTGCCAGCTTCCTGCCAGTGACCCAAGCAACTCACACCACTCTGAGCCCCCTCTCTCTCGCCCCTGAAACCGGACCCTTCACACCTCCCTCCACTGTTGGTTCATGAAAGTCAGGTACATTTAAAAAAAATTTTTTTATTGTGAAAAATAGTGTACATACAGAAGAGCAATAAATATCAAAGCACCCTGCAACAATTAGTTGTAGAGTAGATTTCAGACTTTGGCATGTGTGGTAGTTAGGTTCAGGTGTCAACTTGGCCAGGTAAAGGTGCCTAGTTCTATTGCTGTGGACATGAGCCAACGGCGTGTGAACCTCATCTGTTGCTGATTACACCTGCAGTCGGCTAGGAGGCGTGCCTGCTGCAATGAATGGTGTTTGAGTTAATCTGCTGGTGCTTAAATGAGAGACTCAACGTAGCACAGCCCAAGCAGCTCGGCATACCTCATCTCAGCACTTGAAGCTCAGCCCAGGCCTTTGGAGATGCAGAAAGGAATCACCCCAGGGAAAGCTGGGGTGACTTTCCTCTGAAGAACTATACATTTTTTAACTAAATAAATCCCCTTTTATGAAAAGCTAATCCATCTATGGTGTGTTGCATTCTGGCAGCTTTGGCAGACAAAAACAGTATGGGTTAGAGTTCCACAATTTTGAGTTTTTCCTTCTAGCTGCTCCAAGACACCAAAGACTAAAGAAATATCAACATAATGATTCAGCAGTCATACTCTTTGTTAAATTCTATCTTCTCTGTTATAACTCCACCTCCTTTGACCCAACTCCCAATCCTTAGGAGAATTCGGACTATTTCCATTCTAACTTTTTCATGTTGGAAAGATGAATGGGATGGGGAATGGAACTGGTTGATATTCTGGAGAGGCTGGCCCCTCTGCATTTCAGGACTTACGTGACCTAGGAACCATCTGGAGGTTGCAGGTTTCTGGAAAGTAATCTTAGTCCATGGGATCTTTGCAGAATCTCAGATAAGGCCCTAGGTGTTCTTTAGAATTGGCAGGAATGGTTTTGGTTGGGGGTTGGCAAACCATGGTAAACAGCAATATCTGGCTGAAGCTTGTGTAAGAGACGCCTCCAGAATAGACTCTTGACTCTGAACTCTCTCAGCCACTGATACTTCATTTGTTACACTTCTTTCCCCCTTTTGGTCAGGATGGCATTGTTGATCTCACGGTGCCAGGGCCAGGCTCATCCCTGGGAGTCATCTCCCACATTGCCAGGGAGACGTTCACCCCTGGATGTCAAGTCCCACGTATGGGGGGAGGGCAATGATTTCACTTGCAGAGTTGGGCTTAGAGAGAGAGGGGCCATATCTGAGCAACAAAAGAGGTCTTCTGGAAGTAACTCTTAGGCATAATGATCGGTCCGCTTAGCTCCTCCGCTACATAAACAAGCTTCAAAAGAGCAAGCCTCAAGGTTTAGGGCCTGGCCTATTGACTTGGAAGTCCCTAATGTTTGAAACAGTATCAGGGCATTTCCCGGTGGTAAAGTTCCATATTTTTTCTCCCATCCTTCACGGGATTTTGCCAATACTTTTTAACTATCTGCTCAAAAACTCTGGGATGTATCCAGGTATTACATTAAGCTATACAGAATTACAAGCTCTCATTCCCATTCTAGGCTCCGTATGTTTGGGTTGTTTAAATGAGCTATCCTGACAGGTTGAGTTAGATTACGTGCTACAGAAAATGTAGGTTTTGGACAAAATAAACCTCTTCTCCTTTGGCACTCATAGAGTAGGTGAAGCTCTAAAGTATAGACAATGTCCTCCTTATCCTTGAAGTCTGATTTACCTTAGTCCCAAACCATTCAGCTTTGTTGTTATTTCTAATTGAAGGCTGATCTCTTTTTCAGTTTCTTTAACAGTTGTTGCATGTGGCAATGCTGCCTTTCAGAGCTGCAGGACTCCTACCCTGAGCCTTAGGTGTCACACAGGCACTCAGAGTCCCAGGAAGATACCAGATGACACATATGTATAGCACAGCCTATCAAAATCTAGTAACCATTCCAGCTCAGACGAAAGGTGGCTGCTATAAGAGCTTACAATCTAGGCCCAAATTTTCTTATGTTTTTTCTAAATGCAACCATACAATATTTGCTATGGTACATTTTTAAATGCGTCTCCTGACCCCTTCTCCATGGCTTCTGTGGGAACTTACTGTTCTGGCCAGATGAGTCAGTCCGGATGAGAATGTTTGTTTATTTATCTGAGGGTCAAGGGTCAAGCAGAAGGTGCTGCTATGGTATGTCTGGGAAGCAGACATGGAGACATGTTGAGACAGGATGCCAAAGCTGTCCCCGCAACGCCCTGCCAGGCTCACAGGAAGCGGGGGGAAATGCACACACTTTGCAAACTGTGAAGTGCTTCCCAAATGGACTAGACAAAGTGCAAGGACCAGTGGACGAAAGAGAGCCCGCAAAGACTGGGCACTTCCAGAGGCCTGTGTGCATGGGGCCGCATTGGTGGCGAGAGCCCGTCACCGCCCTGTCCACACACAGTGGATGCTGGGGAGGAGGGGGTGCAGCACCCCCACCCGCCCCAGGGACTCAGGTTCATGAGGGTGGCACTTTTATCCATTTGCTTCACTGCTGTATCTCCGCTGCCTAAAACAGTGCTGGGCAGAACATGTCCTCTATTAAGATTTATTGAGTAAATCAGCTTCCTGGCCCCAGTCCCAAAAGTCTCTGAAAAAAAAAAAATTAGCTCTAACAAGCTTCCCAGACCCAGAGCAGACACCTGAGCTGCCCAGGGGAAGGCAGAGACCCGGCAGAGGCAGAGAGGGGCGGCCAGCGCTCAAGGGCCTGAACGGGATACCCGTCCTCTGTCACAGGAGCAAGGGACCAACACGGCCCCAGGCCCATCCGCCCCGCCCCAGGTGCTCCTCAGCCGGTGGTAGCTCGGGGGAGAAGGGGCTGGAGCCCCCCCACCCCCCCCACTGTGCTCCGAGCTCAGGGTGCGCTGCCGGCTGCTCCCCCACTGGGGCACCCCACCTGGGGCGGGTTTGCGAGGAGTGTGGCGCCCTCTGCTGGCGGCACACACACATAGCTTCGCATGGGATCCCAAACAGCCTGAAGCCTGGCCCTCCTTCCCGGCCCCCTCCCTGGACACCCAGGGACCCGATGCCAGGATCTGGTCCCAGGATTAACTTTTGTGAACGTTTTGCCATAGTAGTTCCTATTCGGCAGGCTTCCCTGTTTTTTTCCACCTCTGGGGAAGAAGAAGACACCCTGTTTTCTGTCCTGGGTGGGGGCACATAAAGCCTTTGAAGGGACCACAGAAATGCCCATGGCCCACCCTCACCAGCAAGACAAGAAGCCGTCCTGGGGACAGGAGGTGATGGGGAGTTAGGGGTAATGCCAGGAGCCCACCCAGCAATCCTCGTCGTGTCCCCTCCAACCCACCTGTCACCCCTCAATTGCCAGCGGCACCCCGCAGCTTCTGCTGCCCATCCTCCACCATCGCACCCCTATGCATTCCAGAAGAAGCTCCCAGCTGCATCTCCACTCCAAAAAGAAAGCCCCGGCTCCCCACACCACATCCACCCAGCACCAGTCAGGACCCGAGGCCCTCGGTGCCCAGCATTTTCATATGAATAATGCAAAAGGGCAGGCATCTCGCTTGCTTCACTTCCTTTCTCTGCCCTCCTTCTCTCCCAGTAAAGGTGAAAGCTGGAGGGTTGCTATGGACACTACACTCAGGCTCTCCCTCTTCGGTAATAATCTGAAGCTGCCGTCCCTGCTGGAGTCTGAGCCTCTAATTGCAGAGCCTCAGAGGCAGCTGGGATGCCTCACGGGAGGTCCCGGGCAGCGGGGGGAGCCCAAGAATTAGACGGGTGGAGGAGAGAGGGAGACAGTGACAAGACAGAAATCACCCGAAATTGGAAGCAACAAGCTCAACCTATGTCGGTAGATTGACAAAACCAATGTCAATTTGGCCAAAATTAGAAAAGGAAGAGTGCCTTAACAGGCTCCCCGTCAAATCAGACACTTCATCACAGTGGTTTGGGGCACTTGGGCAGAATGTAGAGAGAAGCTGTAGCAAGAGGAAAGGCTGCCCCTGGGTGCATGAGCAGCGCCCGCAGGAAGGCCCGGGGCAGCCCTGTTCTCTTACATAAGAACCCCTGTGGATTCAGGTGCATTTCTGAGCTGGACGCTGGCCACTGTGCTGGCTGGTGGGGGGGGCACCCAGCACCCCCACTTCCACACGGGCCCCCTCGTTCAGTCCCCACCAGGAGATGGGGTTGTAATGACCAGTACTACTTCCCGGCCGTGAGAACAGAGCGGGCCCGCCATGTGACTGGGGCTCCACTGCCTCGAATCCTGTCCCACCTGCGAGACCCAAGCATAGCACCTCCCTGAACCTCCCTCCAAGAGGTCAGGCGGTCATCACCGCTGCTCTTGTCCCCACATGAGGCTGGGCTCTCCACCACGAGATCGGAACATCATCATGTCCGTGGCTGCCCACGTCAGGCCAGGTCACCCTAATCCTGAATTCCGCACGGCCATGGACTCGGGTCCAGCTGGATGGGGAAATCTAGTTTGGGGCACCTTCCTTCTCTGCTTTCAACCAAACACCCCGCACATCTGGGCAAGGCATGTTGGCTTCACCCTGCAGAGCCCCCGGCGTCACTGTGAGCCATTAAAGACAGGGCGCAAAGAAAAGCACTCTGGGACCTGCAAGTCTCAGAACATGAGCATGGTGCATGGCAGCTTTCTGGAAGCTGCTTTTGTCTCAGTCTGATCCTGACTCCTGGTGAGGTTAGAGCATGGCCATGAGGTGGCCAAGGTCAGCCTTGCTCTGCCCTGGCCACCACCACAGAGTCCTGTGCCCGCTACCCCGCCTTAAACCTGGGGTACCTGGAGGAAGACTGTGAATGGACTAGGCAAGCTTTTCTCCATGTCCACTCCAAGAGACCCTTGATGTACCTATATCTGAAGACTTTGCTAAATCCCCACATTTACCAGTAGTTCTCTCATTTTTTCAATATTGGCCATTACACTCAGTAAAGCAAAACAGAAAAATCTCCCTCCTCCGGACCCCATAATGGGAATTCGAGGGCTTAAGCCTTGAAAAGAGGTCACCCCAAGAAGTGGGTGGAGGGCAGCCAGCCAGGCTCACTTGGCAGCGCTAACGCACTCCAGCACCACCTTCATGGCAAGTGGGACCCAAGCCCGCCTCGGGAAATCACAAACCACTCACCATCCTGGACATCAGGGGCGCTCAACCGATGGCGCACATTGGACACAGGATGTCGGGGTTCTTTAGGACCCCAACTGCTGCCGGCGGACATCAGCAGTTAGAGCCACAGCCCAGCCTGGGACCCCCGTCCCGCTCCAGAGCCCCTGGGGAGTTTTCCTAATAAAAGGGTGGGCCCTGCAAGCGTGGGGGGAGCTCAATTTAGGGGCATGGCTTCAAGCAGCAGCCCAGGAGACAGGACCTCCCCAAGCTCAGGTAGGATCTTAGTCCTTTAAAGTCTTGGGAAGCTTCTTTTCCGGCCCAAGAGATTTTAGGAGAGTCTCCGGGGACTCGGGAGAACGGAGTACAGTCTTATTCTGGATTTCCACCGATGGCCACATTGAGTAAGCCCAGGCTTCCCGTCACTGAACAAAGGGGAGGTGGGGAGTTCGGGGTGAGTGCTGCTTAAGGACGCAGCCCCCCCAACCCCCCATTGTCCAATATCAGGCCACAACAATAGTTCAAGCAACATTTTTGAGCACCAGGCGTCATGCTGCTGCTTCCTGCTAACCCCTGTGACACCCTGTGAGGCAAATATTGTCCTCCTCATTTTACAGAAGAGAAACTGAGGCCAGAAAGGTCCAAGGACTTGCCCAAGATTATATAACTGGGTTTCGGGCTCCCACGGCCCAGCAGCCTCCACTTGGCTGTTTTCCCATCTGGCATTTGGATGTCGCTCCTCAGAACCGGAATGGATGAGGCTGTACCTCTCGGAAAGAATGTGTGCCAAAAATAAGCCATTATTCTAACCAGGGAGTTTTTCCTACGATTTAGGAAAGCTCGCCTCCTCGGATTGTTTCCGAAATTGGGTTCCCAGGGCTGATTTTATGACAAATCGCCACTCCGGCAATCCCTTGACCCATCCTAGGAGCTTGTTGGGGGCCTGGGGGGAGCTGGTCTCCTTTTCTTAGCACAATATCTTTCTGTTCCTGCAAACCCAGTGAGGAAGCCTGCCGGTAGTCACAGAAACTGGCAGATATGAGCCCCTAAGGGGTAAGAAAGGCCAGTGGCTTCCTGCTCGCTTTCTGCTGCTTCCATTCAAGAAGCTTCCAGGCCAGCCCGGTGGTCCACAGGAGGGAAGGAAAAGAAAACAGGGTGGCAGCTCGCCAGGGCAGCCCGATGTCTTATTCTAGGCATTTTGGGCAGGGGGAGGCTTGGCCTGGTTGGTGAGCATATGTGCTTCTCCCAGCAAAGGCCCAGAAAGCCGTTGACTCCTCGTTGCCCTTTAAAGTGCCCTGTGCTGTCAGACCCACTGATCTCAGCTGATCAGAGGACAAGATAGCAAGAGATCCTGAGAGATCCTCAGTCCCAGGGCTGAGACTGTAGGAAATGGAGTTGTGTAGTATTGGTACCAAAGCAGGAATTTTCCAGAATAGATTGCTGGTACCCCCTGCTTCAAACTGGAGAAGCACCAAATGAAAAGGTTTTGTCTTCCTGTGAGGTAATGGATGTGAAGTGCCCAGCTCAGTACACAGTAGATACTCAATAAGTGTTCTCTCCCTTCTCCCCCTCTCTTTTCATCCCTCTTATATGAAAATGTGTCACCGACTCAAAAGATTTGGTAAATAAAGAGGGTCTCTGATACCTGGGATCAAGACTCCAAAAGCACTAAAGCCAGTGACTGTGATTAAATTTAACTCATGCCATTGCCCAGCAATGGGGCAGAGGAAAAAGGGAGGACACCTTTATTTCCACGGAATATATGGCAAATGGGAAAGAACACGGAGCATGTGAAGTTAATTGGGCCCTGGCTGGCCTCCGCAGGGCCTGTCTGCCCGGGGGAGCCCTTCTGAGGTGCTCAGTCCCACCTGGGGGACCCCTGAACCATCTTGTCTTTGACCTCCTAAAGAGCATGGAGAAACTCAAGCCAAACTAGCCCAGGGGGTGGACAGAAACCAACTCCAAGACCAAGCTCAGCCATGCAGCTTCCCCACTATTCTTGGTGCTAATGTGCAGCCCCTTGCCTCTCCTCCCTCACCTTGGCCTGGCCACCTTGAAGTGGGTGAGCAGCTTTGCCAAGCTATGCACTAGAAGAGAAAAGAGGAGAAACGTGCATCCATGGGGCAGTTTGTCAGCTGCACCAGAAAACTGACAGTCGGGGAGGCAGTGGAATCAGTGACTCAAGGCAGGTTTGGGGGATTATCTGCTGTTTTCAATTATCCATGTCCCTTGTCACCATGGAGAATTGAGAATTGGGTGTATTCGCCTCCTCCTCAACGCTGTCGCTGGCATTAGAGACGTGATTCGTACTTGGAGCAACTGTGGATAAAGGACTCAGAACGGTCTCTGGGTAAAAATTTCCCCAGCACTGAAATGTCATTAAATAGCTCTCCATGCCCAGCACCTCTTTAAAAAAAGGAGCTGGAGGGTGGGCCACCCGCTCAGCAGGCAGAGTTCTCACCTGCCATGCCGGAAACTGGGTTCGATTCCCGGTGCCTGCCCATGCCAAAACAAAACAAAACAGAAGAAAAAAGAGCTGGAGGGTCAACACATATAAGGAGAAGAGAACCAACAATTAAGAAGCCTCTATGTGGTGCTCTGTACTCATTTTGAGCCAAGGAAACTTCAGCTGAGAGGTTAAGAGACCCATGGCTTATCCCCGTCCGTGAGTAACAACAAAGCTGGTGCTCCAACATGGAACCATCTGACTCCAAGGCACCCCACGCTTCTCTTGGTGAATTCAAACCTCCCTTATAAAATACAGTGGGTCCACCTTGGACCTCTTGTCTCTATCTGTTAAAGTATTTTCAGTTGCCAGTAAAGAAAACCCACCTCAAAGAAGAGTTTAAAACAAGGCCGTTTATTATCTTCCCCCACTAATAACTCTAGAGGCAGGACAGTTCCGGACATCATTCATTTGGTGGCAGAACAGCATCACGAGCTTTGATTCTTTCTGACTTTCTGTTCTGCCGTCCTCAGCACGTCGGCCCCTCCCTCATGATCACAAAATGGCTGCAGCACCTCCAGGCATCCCAACATCACCCTTTCAAAGAAACAACAAAGGGCAGCACTCCTGCCCTGGATCTCTTTTTAATTATGAGAAAATCTGTCCCAGAAGCCCCCAGACTATCATTCGTGTCTCTTTGGGCAAAAATGGGTTATATGTTCAGCTCTTAAGCATCCACTGACCAAGAGGAGGGGACTCACCATTTAGCTAGATTGGCCTTGACCTCCTCTGAATCAGATGCCAACCAGAGAATATGGACAAGGTGGGTGTTCAAGGGACAATCAGGAGAGAATGGTGCTCCTGGCTTCTGGTAGGGAAGAGCTGAGTCTGCCATGCCAGCCAGAGGGCCTAAGGCACCTCTATAACTGGTGTAGATCCCAGGACATGTGCCAGCTGTGTCCTTGCCGCTCAGATAAGAAGGGGTGAGGCACCAGTTCATATCAAAATGAGAAACAACTGGCCTCACTGTGAGCTTATCTAAAGGATGCATACCACTGATTTAATTAGAGAGATTGGGGAAAGAAATCTTATTAAGGATTTGTTCTATCACATACCAGGGAAGCAAAGCCTTTCTTTTGTGAAACTTAAGGGACAGCACAGGTGATGCAAGCACCCACACAGTGCCAAGATCTTTAATTTCCTGTAGGAAAACTTGATGATTATCTATCTGGAAATGTTTGAGCTCAAGTAGGTGTATACAAGAGCCAGCATGAAAGCACTCGTTATATTTTAATACTATAAATCCAGACTCCGTAACAAGAGATGTTTGTCAAGGGAAGCCGGTCAAATTCAGAGCACTCGTCACCCCTGCCCTCTCCAGACACCCTCAAAAGCCATATGATGCACCCTTAAATAAAGAACAACAAGCCCTACAAGTCTGCTTCAGAAGGAGGTGACCCTGTGACAGGCAGGGACAGGGAAGAGAGGAGAGAAAAAAGAAAGACACAGAGAGAAAGGTAAGCAAAGCAAGAGGCAAGAAACACTCAGAGACAGAAGGAGACAGAGTGAGACCAAAAGACTAGAAAGAGAAGAAAAGAAAGACAGAAAAGGGAAGAAACCAAGAAACGTGTCGCTGGGGGAGAGAGAAAGGAGAGACACGATAGCGAGAAAGGAGAGGAGAAAAAAGAGCACAAACAAGAGACCCCCAGCAATCACTTTTTCAAGGTTTCCTGTTAACTCTAATATCTACCAGCTGGAATTTCCAGCCCTTAAGTCGCCTTCTGGAAGCCATTCTTGCTTTCTGCAGGGGGGACAGAAACCCAGGGGTCACACAGTTTTTCCAACCCAGCAGGATCCAGATGTTTCCAGTTCCTGGATTGAGGGGCTCATTATTCAGAGGCCTTGAACGCATGTGACTCTGAGCTAAACGTGGGGGAAGACGCGGCCAGGGCTCCAAGAGCTTTTCTGACTCTGTGAGTTCAGACCTTTGAACTCACTCCATACCCTGATTTCCGTGGCTGGTATGGGAAACCGGAGACAGTAAACAATCCACAGGTTCCATCTTCCCAGTTAGCTCACGTAAACACCTCCAAAAATAATTCCTGAAGTGTCATCGAGTCCGTTTCCCTCTGTCTGCAGTCTAGAGAACTCTTACTCACCCAAGACCTACTCAAATGACCCTCCTTTACGAGGCTTTGCCCGTGCCCACAGCCCCACGCAGGAACTGGCTGCTCCCGTGTGGTGTCACCCCAGCACTTCCTCGGGACCCAAGCTGAGGCTTCCTTACATCACACCTGTCATTTGTGTTTATGTTCACCTGTCTGGACAATGCATGAAACACATTTTGGGCTTATCAGATATTTGTTGAATGAATGAATGAATGACAGAGTGAATGCATAGGTCTGTCTCCCTGACTGGACTGGGAGCTTCTCAGTTGGTGTGGAATTAAATGGAACTGCAGAACTTTGCAGCAAAAGGGCACCCACCTAGCCCAGCATTCAAATATCGGCATGTGGTTTATTTCAAATATAAATCTAGTGATCACCTAGCTCGGCTTACATCCCTGGAAATACTTGTTTTATCTATGCTGAGGTGTAAACATAGAAGAATTTTTAGTCTTTTAAAAATTTTCTCAAATTTCACAGTAAATATTTGCTCATCAAAAGTTTGGAATGAATAGAAAACCATAAAGAAGCAGAAAAAATCATCTATAACTCTTTATCTAAAGTAGGTGTTGTTAAGATTTAGTGTATTTTGGCCTTTTGCTATTTATCGTGTTTTCCTTAGCCAGATGAGAATACAGCGTGTATAACAGGTTTGAGAGCTCCTGTGATTAGTGGGTTCCTGATCACTTATGTTCTGCTTTTTTCATTAAATACAGTCTCATAGATACATTCAATCCCCCTTCATTAACGCAACAATATAATCCCACATACTTGGCGTTTTTATTAGATCATTTCACGCTCACCCACCATATATCTATAATTTGTGGAGCCACCCATTAATCTTGGGCCCTTGAATAACTGTCACTTTCTGGCTAGAGCTCAAACTTCCAATAACAGCATCATCCGTGGACTCTGCAAGCGTAGTCTCTCAGCCTGGTTACATGGGGATGAAGACAAATGTGCCCTAGGACTTGCTAGACGACTCTAACGGTAGCTCTGAAGATGGTGGCACCCCTAGGTCCAGATGCACAGGAAGCGCGTGAGCTCAAGGGGCCAGAACCAAGCCTGCCTTGGTGCCATGACATACCCAGAGCCCAGCACAGGGCCTGGCACACGGCAGGCTAATGAATGACGGATGCACAACTGGATGGATGGAGGACTTGAGCTCAGGTACCTGGGCAGTGCGCTTGCAGCTTCAGCCCTCTGCATCTTATTTTCTCCGGCTGCAAAACGGAGTCCCAATGCCCTGGAGAAGACTGGGGGTATTACGTGTTGGTGGTTGGAAGGTATTCCAAGTCCTTGGGCTAAAAGCTCAGCCCTGCAGCCTGACCATGACCCTGGCCAGACAGTAACTATTAATGAATGGGGATGAGATGCCAAGTACAGCACGGCCCCCTACTCCCAGCTCCCCTCTTTGTATCTCTCACACCCAAACACATGCCCACTCATTGCGTTGCCTTGCTCTGCTCTCATCCTGGGTAACAGCAGAGCAGTCTGTTTGGACAGACAGCACAGTGGGTTAGAACAACAGAACAGCCTTTCCCTTTGTCATCACAGGAGCAGTACTTGTGTGCTGGCCGTTCAGCTGACAAAGCAAATCAGCAAACCAGAGAGTGGCGACCCAATCATTCATTCCACAACCATTTCTTGGGCCCCTGCTGCCCCAGACACCAGAGAATTAGAGATGAGCAAGATGTGTCTTTTTAAGGAGCTCACCCATACGTCCCAAATAGACTCTTGACCTGTTCCCCCAAAACCATCCCTTCCTCCAGTGCTCCCCACCTCAGACAGAGCCCCATCATCGCCCAGAAGCCTGGAAGGGTCTTATAACTAAGAACAGGGAATAGAGGGCATCAAAGGATTTAAGCAGGGCAGTGACCTTAAAAAGCACTCCTGGCTACAGGGTGAAGAAACGATAGGAAAGGATGGAGGAGGGAGAGAAGGAGAACAATCAGAGGCTGCTGCAGTAATTCAGGAAGACGATACCGGCCTGGAGCAAGGCAGTGAGGATGGAAAGGAGGGAAAGAGGGAAATTAGGGAACATTTGGAAATAAGACTGACAGGGCTTGGTGATAAAATGAATAAGGGTTTTTGGCAATCCCACTACTCGGGATAAACCCGTGGGATCTGAAAGCAGGCATGCGCACAGACACTTGCTCACCAATATCCACAGCAACATATTTCACAATTGCCCAAAGACGGAAACAACCCAGGCGTCCATCGACAGACGAGTGAGATAAACAAAATGTGGCATATACATACGCTGGAATATCCATAAGAAAGAATGAAGTTTAAAGCATGTGATAACAATCATGAACCTTGAGGACATTATGTTAACTAAAATAAGTTAGACACAAAAGGACAAATATTGTCTGACCTCACTGATATGAACTAATTATGGTATGTAAGCTCATAGACATAAAATCTAGGATCTAGGTTTCCAGGATATGGGATGAGGCTGGAGAATGGGGAGTGGTCGCTTAACAGGTGCAGAATTTTTAACTCGGTCAAACCGAAACGTTTGGAAATGGAGAGCGGTGTTGGTAGGATGTTAGCGTGAGAATAACGAACAGCGCTGAATGGTGGGTGAACATGGTGGAGAGGGGACAATTAGAGTCATGTATGTCATCAGAAGCAAGCCGGAGGTTAAAACATAGGCATGCATGACACAGTGAATCTTGTGGAAAATGACTGGGATTAACTGTACAAATATTTAAAAGTTCTTTCATGAACTAGAAGAAACATACAACACTATTACAAGGAGTTAATAATAAGAGGGGCTTATGGAAAAAATATATCTATTGCAAACCATAGACTATAATTAACAGTAATATCTTAATATTCTTTCATCAACAGTAACAAAGTTACCACACCAATATTGTGGGTCAAAAGTAAGGGCATGGGATGTCTTGATATTCTTTTTAATTTTTATTTATTTTTCTGAAGTAATGAAAATGTTCTAAAATTTACCATGGTGATGAATGCACAACTATGTGATGATACCATGAGCCAGATATTGATTGTACACTTTGGATGGATGGTAGGATATGTAAATATATCTCGATAAAATTACATTAAAAAATGAATAGTTACTTTGAAATGTATTGCTTTTTTGTATATATGTTAGTTATCACAGAAAAGAAAAAAGAGAAGGAGGAGTATAACAGAGAAGATAGAATTTAACAAACGAGTATGATTGCTGAATCATTACATTGATATTTCTTCTGGTCTCCAGTGTCTTGGAGCAGCTAGAAGAAAAAACAAAAAATTGTGGAATTTTGCAACCCATACCAAACTTTAAAATCTGTTCCATATACTTGTTCAAATGTGCTTGGGAATTTGTTACTTTTTTGTATATATGTTATATTTCACAATTTTTTTTTAAGTTGAAAAAAATTAAACAGCATGGAGAAGAAAGGGTGTGTTTAATATAATAAAATAGTAAATGATCAATGTGAAAAATCGTTTGAAATAAAAAGCCACCGTAATCAGCCTGTTTAGAAAAAATGAATAGGGGTTTAAAAGAAAGGATAGTTCCCAGATTCTTGTCTTAAGCAGCTCAATATACAAATTCCTCTGGATAAGGAATGAGATCAGGGCAAGATGACCACATGCCCTTTATTGGACATGTTGAGATTCAGGTGTCTGGGACAAACCAAATGCACACATCAAACAGACCCAGAGTTCAGGAGAAAGGCCAGCAAGGGTGTGGGTTCCAGTCAAAAATACTGAATGAAAGGTTGATGCTCAGAAATGCCAAAGCACAAGGACTAAGAGGGACAATGTTTTCACATCTTAGGCTACTGAAAGCAGAGAGCATAAAATGGGTTGGTTATAACAATGGGAATTTATTAGCTTACAGTTTTGAGGCCATGAAAATGTCTAAATCAAGGCATCATCAAGGCGATGCTTTCTCCCTGAACACTGGCTGCCAGCCATCCTTGGCTCCTCTGCCATGTGGCAAGGCACATGCCTGTTAGTCTCTCCCTTCTCTTCTGGGTTTCACTGCTTTCAGGTTCTTGTTTCCACGGTCCCCTCTTCTCTCTTTCTGTCTTTCTCTCCCTCTCCCTCTCCCTGTCTCTTTCTCCCTCTCTCTCTCTCTCTCTGTCTCTTCATCCCACTCATAAAGGACTCCAGTAAGAGCATTAAGAACCATCCTGATTGAGGTGGGTCACACCGTAACTCATCAGTAACCTCATCAGAAGATCCTACTTTCCTACTTACAATGGGTCCACACCCACAGGAATGGATTCACTTTAAAAACATGATTTTCTGGAGTACATTCAGTTTTAAGCTACCACAGAGAGCTCCACAGTTTACTATGGGAACTCAGAAAGGGGTACCTGGATTATCTGCATGTTCTGGGAAGCTCCCTAGGGGAGGCAGTGCCTGATCTGACTTTTAAAAGGTAATGCTGTGGTTAGTTGCAAGAATTAGGTAGCACAGGACTCGGGTTGAAGCCATATGTGGATGAGACCCCTCTCAGAGAAGGTATGAAGTTGTAGAGTAAGAAACTGAGATTTGAAGGTCAATATTCTGGTTGAAACAGCAATGAAAGGGCATGCCAAGGAAGAGGAATCCACTCAGGAACTCTACGAGTTGCTAGAAACAAGGAAGGACAAGAAGAGAGAAGAGCAGACCAAATCCAATGTAGACAAAAGAAAGGAAATAGTAAGGATCAGAATGGAGATCAGCAAAGAGAAACGCGCATTAGAAAAAATCAGTGAAATCAAGAGCTGCATCTTTGAGATGATCAATACAATTAATGAACCTCCAGCCAGACTAATTATGAAAAAAGAGAGAAGGCCAAAAATCCATATCAGAAATGAGAGAGGTGACATCACTACAGATTCTCTGGTTACTAAAAGGATAGTGAGGGGGATATTTTAAACAACTCTAGGCCAATAAATTTAACAACTGAGGTTACACAAATTCCTTGAAAGACACAAACTACCAAAGTTCAAACAAAAATAAAAAAAGATGACATGAATATCCCTATATTTATTAAAGAAATTGAATCGGTAGTTTAAAACCATCTCACAAAGAAAACCCCAGGTTCAGGCACTTCACTGGTGAATTCCACCATCAATTTAAGGAAGATGTAATAGCAGTTCTACACAAACTCTTCCAGAAAATTGAAGAGGAGGAAATATTCCCAATTCATTCCATGAGGCCAGAATTACTTTAACACCAAAAACGAGACAAAGACATCACAAGAAAAAAAAAAACTGCACACCAAAATCCCTCATAAACCTGCAGATACGGTTCAATTTCTCAAGAAGTGCCCCATCACGGCAGGGTCTGCTCTCCTCAGGAGTGACACAGCTCTGTGCAGCTCAGCTCTGGCAAAACGTCCTCGCCCACGGGTCCGTCCTCCTCTCTGAGGTCCACCCCACACCCCTGTGCTGATCTGAAACTGCTGTGGACCCCAGAAAAGCCATGTTCTTTCATCCTCATTCAATATTGCTGGGTGCGATCTTTTTTATTAAATTGTTTCCATGGAGATGTGACCCACCCAGTATGAGTGGGACCTTTAGATTAGTTTCCATGGAGATGTGTCTCCGCCCACTCATGGTGGTTTTGCTTACTGGAATCCTTTAAGAGGGAATTATTTTGCACACCAGAAGTCTGGAGAGGAAGCTAGCAGGTGCCAGCCACATGCCCTCCCTGCTGACAGAGCTGCTCCAAATGGCGTCAGCATTTCTTGAGTGAAGGTACCCTCTTGTGGGTGCCCTAACTGGGACCCTCTCGCTGCCTTAGAACTGTAAACTTGCAACTTAATAAATCCCCTTTCTAAAAGTCATCCCGTTTCTGGTATATCGCATTCTGGCAGCTTTAACAAACGAAAACACCCCCTCCCACCCACCCACCATCGGAATCACCCAGGGGATGCAGCCGGAGCCTCCCACTGGAAGGGGTTGCCCGAAGGATGTCGGGAGGGACTTGGCTCTGCCTGGTGGCGGGACGAGGAGGACGCACCGAGGCCCTCGAGGCCGCCCTCTTCACCTACCCCAGGCCGGCCCTGGCTCTGCTGGGGCCACCGCGCGCCGCAGACCTTCCCACCCTGCAAGGCCTCCGGGAGCCACCTGTCCCCACTGGCCCCTGACCTCCCTGCCAGCCTCTCCACCGTCCCCCCACCACCCCCGGCACGACTGCCATTGCCCCCGTGTGGGCTGCAGAGTGGGTCCCCACGGCGGTGTGCGTCCCTGAGACTCCGCGGCAAAAAAAATCAGGCCAGCCCAGGCCAGCGGGGGAAGAAGCTACCAACGAGGACAAAGTCCGTGCTGCCGCCTTGGGTGCCGGCGTGACGCTTTCCACCCAAGGACAGCCCCCGGCCGTGTCCTCCCCCGCCCACACCCAGCGGCTGCGTTTCTTCTCGGCTTTTTGGAGAAAAAGGACAGGGCAGATTAGTTTTTACATTTTTATTTTTAAGAAACAAGAAGACGCATCTGCCTTTGCACTAAATTAGTGATTAGGACTTGTATGCGGGGCACGGCTGTGACACTCTGGATGCGAACACGCGTGGTGGCTGAAACGCGGGACTCGGAACTTCTGCTGAAACCTTGAGATTGGGGACCGTTTCACTGGGTATTTTTGTTGTTGCTGTTGTTTGTTGTTGTTGTTTTGTCCCCATCCTCTCCTTTCACCGCCCGCCCCTCTCCCCCCACCCACACCCCCTCTCATTTGGACGCGAAACTTTTAATTCCCCTGCCACCACCATCTCTGATTCACCAGAAATTAACAACCAGAAGGATAGTCCATTTCCTTTCTTGGTGGGATATACAAACTTGGGATGCATGTATATCAAATCTATAATATATAAAAAATATATGTATATAATACTGGCTTATAAAAACAAATATCCCCATCACACATTTTTTAAATCTGTACCAAAAATGTGTTTTCAGGGAAAATCTTATTTTCATACTCAGACTTCTGTACCGTGACTCATCTGTGTAAGTTCACGGGCCCTGCCCCATGATGCTAAGTGATGTTAACATCAGCTTTGTACAGAGTTGAGCTGCAGCTGTGCAAAAAGACTAGCGAAGACCCGCCCCCAGTTACCTGGAGCCCCCCCCCCCCCAGCTCCCTACCACTTGCTAATTTATGAAACTTTTTCTCGGGGCGGTTTTGTTTTGTGTGTCCATCAAATTACAAATTTTATTTAAAAATACAAAACACACACACACAAACCCTCAGGACACTGCACATAGAAGGGAACTTCCTTCTATTTACCATTTGTGGACGGTAGGGCACCTACAGAAAACCTACAGCTAACACCATACTTGATGGTGAAAGATTAAATGCATTTCCCCTAAGATCAGCAGTAAGACAGGTATTTCTGCTCTCACTACCTATCAGCATTGTATTGGATGTTCTAGGGAGTGCAATAAAGCTAGGAAAAGAAATAAAAGGCATCTATATTGGAACGAAAGGAGTAAAACTGTCTTTATTCACAAGTGACATGATTGTCTAGATAGAAAAGTGTGCCGGTTTGCAAGGATTTTGTACCCTAGAAAAGCCATGTTTTAATCCTGATCCAATCTTGTGGGAGCAATCACTTTTTTTAATCCCTCTTCAATAAAGTAGGTTGGAAGCTTTTGATTAGATTATCTCCATGGTGATGTGGCACGTCCAATTGTGGGCATTAACTTAGTGGTTAGATGGAGATTTCATTCCAGATGTGTCTTGATTAGTTTACTGGAATCCTTTAAAAGAGGAAGCATTTTGGAGAGAGCGACAGAGCCACAAGAGGAGAGAGACACGAGAACCAGGAGAGCCCTGGCAACCAGAGATCTTTGGAGATGAAGAGGGAAACCCCCCCCCACCCGGGGAAACTTCCTGAAAGAAGCCTGGAGAGAAAGCTAGCAGACGTTGCCATGTTTCCCATGTACCTTTCCAGTTGAGAGAGAAATCATGAACTTCATCGACCTTTCTTGAGTGAAGGTATCCTCTTGTTGGTACCTTAATTTGGACATTTTCATAGCCTTAGAACTGTAAACTTGCAACTTAATAAATTCCCCTTTAAAAAAAAAAAACACCCCCAGGGAAGCCACTGAAGAAGCCTGGGGAGAAGGTTAGCAGACGTTGCCATGTGCCTTTCCAGCTCAGAGAGAAACCTCAAACATCATCGGCCTTCTTGAACCAAGGTATCATTCCCTGGATGGCTTAGTTTGGACATTTTTATAGCCTTGCCTTAATTTGGACATTTTCATGGCCTTAGAATTGTAAACTTGAAACTTAATAAATTCCCTTTGTAAAAAGCCAAAAAAACCTCAACATGCATTTTTGTGGAAAATGACAAGCTGATTCTGAAGTGTTTATAGAGAAGTAAAAGAACTTTAAATAAGAAAATTGTAGGACTTGCAGTGCCTGATGTCAACACTTGTTGTCAAACTACAACAATAAGACAGCATGACGTTGACATAAAAATAGGCAAATAGATCAAAGGAACAGAAGAGTGACCAGAAATAGACCCACACATATGTGGACAACTGATATTCAACAAAAGTGCAAAGGCAATTCAGTGGAGAAAAAATAAACTTTTCAACTAATTAGACTAGAACAATTGAATATCCGTACCTACACAAAAAAATTAACTTTGATCCATACCTCACACCATATACAAAAATTAATTCAAAATGTATTATGGACTTAAATATAATACCTAAATCTGTAAAACTTATAGGTGGGAACACAGGAGAAAATCTCTGTGACTTTGGGTTAGGCAAAGATGTCTTAGATATGACATTAAAAGCATAATTCACAAAAGAAAAAAATGATCATTTGGACTTCAACAAAATTCGGAGAAGGTGGGGAACCGGTTGCTAGCACACATGATTTTGACACAACACACCAAGTGCCACGGGAGGGCAGGGGGTGTTTTCTGGTTGTGTTCCCAGCAACCATCTCCCTCTTCTCTTCCCTAAAAGGTTTCCCTTTGGGAACGGCCCCTCCCCCACTTTGTAGCAGCCACATGTGTGAGTCCCAGGGTGAACCCTGCCTGGCATAATTTCAACCTAATTTGACCACTGTACCCTGTACTGACTGAGGAAAAGGAGGTAGTGCCGTCCTAAGTCAATTCCTATGCGGCTCTCCTGGGCAGTAATCGGTTCGGGTCAGTCCAACCACAGGGAAACTCGGGGCTTTTGCTTTACAGCTGGAGAGAAGATGGGTGAAATCAAGAGCAAATGTCCTCTCTTTGCTGCTGCAGCCATCTTGCCTCCTTGGGAGAAGCCAGCCTGTGGGCAAAGCCAACATATCAAAGGAAGGTGGAGTCTAGAGAACTGATGTGAAACAGCCATTCAGAGTCCTGATCAAACCATGCCTAAAACTCAAATTACCTGTGGAATTTCAGTTATCTAAGTTAATAAATTTCCTTTATTGTTTAATCCTTTTTGGACCAAGCATCCTTTCTGATATGGGACCCTGGAGGAGGGCCTATTAATTCTGGTGATGTTATGAAAGTCATCGTAAAGGGGAAACACTTGAGCTCTGATTTACAGGATCGGTGAGAGTGCACCAGAATTATCAGGGTGCAGAAGAGAGAGGTCAGAATTATCAGGGGTGAAGCTGTTGGCCAGGTGGGCAGGCTCTCGATGGCCCCCAAGTGATCCTCAGTGCAGCCTGAGTCTCTCCTTTGCTGCTGCTGAAATCGTTTTAGTCTGGTGCTCCCTCGCCCACGGTATCTGCACACTCTCCTCTCTATTCACCAGGCAGCAGCTTATCAGCAGTGAGGGGAGATATTAAAGCTGACTCCTTCTGCCCAGGAAATGGAAAGAACCCAGGAGAATTAGCTGGAGAAAACCTATTAAGCAACAAAGATACCCAGCTGTCAAGTCATCTTCAGAATTTTAAATCAAGCAAGTTGCCTTCTGAGAGGCTTTCCCGGCCTGTAATGGGAGGGCTCTCTACTTCAAGAGGGCCTTGGAGACCAGCGGGCTTTGGAATTTCACCGGCCTTGGCAAGACCTTTTCCATCTCCCCAGTGTGTCTGTCTCTAACCGGCTGCAAGACTTTTACAGCCAAAACCATGTAGTCATGGTATCCCCAAATAAGTGCAGTGAATCCTCTTTCCTTTTGAAGAACAATCCCTTCTCTCTTGGGCTGCAATAAAATCCAGTCTTTGAGGGGACACACGGACAAGAGTCCCTTCTCCTGGTACAGCTCTTTCCTGTACCAGTGTCACCGCAGCTCTGAGCACCAGGCAGGATTACCTCCCCAGGTGGCCGATGAGGACGCAGAGGCTCTGAGAGATTAAAACGCCTTGCTCAAGGTCACACCATTAATACCTGGAGTAGCAAGATTTGAATACAGACCTTTGTTCTGGAACCCCTACACTGCCTCTCTCCCTACCCAGAAACTCCAGGCACCACCTTCATTGCACCTGCCCAGCCTGCCATGCAAAGTACAGCAAGGTTCACCAGAATCACGAAGTACTCAGTCCTTCCAGGAAACTAGGAAACACCTGGTGGCCCACGAGAGGTCTCAGCTGCCAGAGTGAGACCTTGGTAAGTCGCTCGATGTGGCTGAGCCTCGGATCCCTCCCTGTGAAATGATCATCCACCTCACTGGCTGTTGGGAGAAACACACAGGGGCACGGCGTTCCCTGATGGGCTGGCGTTTACCCGTGGCCGGCCCCAGAGCTAGATGGGGGAAAAATCACATGCACACACACACACACATGCACACACACACATACACGCACACACACACTGGCCAGGGCAGCGCTGATGTGGGCGCTGACAGGCCTGGCCCACCCCACACTTGGCTGGGCTGGTGGAAAAGCTGTTCATGGCAGAAAGAGGTCAGGAAAGGGTGACTTCCTACCAGCTTTGTGGGAACCAGAGCAGAACCTCCCCAGGACTGAAACCTACACACCAGGCTCACAGTTTCCATCCTTCTCACACCGCAGTGGCAGCCCCGTTTCCTTTCTCACACTGGTGTCACCGCCTGAACCCACCACCCGTACCGCCCTGCCTCACCAAACAATAGAACCCGGAGGCCTCCTAAAATTAGCCCGCTCTGCCTCCTGCCCTGCCCAGGCGCCCCAGTCAGGTCTCCCGCCACTGCCCACGGTTCTGGTGGGGACTTCCTGAGCTGGTGACATGGAACCTGCTCGTTTGTACTCCTCTACGTGTGCCCTCTCTCCTTGCCTACCTACCTCTTCCATCCTCTGGTTCAGGATCCACTGAATGAGCAAAGGTCTGGAGGTGGGAACGCTGGGCATGAGTGAAGAGCTAGGGATATTTATATGTCTCAAATGAGTATACACTGTACCCAGGGATCCTACCACACTCCCCTGGGATGGAGCTTTCCCCAGTTCATTCCTTCTCCTCATTCCCCAGACCTCCCACATCCTTCCCCTCCATCCCCGTGGAGATACCAGTGAGTTTGCTGCACGCGTCACGGGGACATCTCCTATGCGATCAGACAGAAACCCCTCATCTCTCTACCATCCCAGCTGCAGCCTACCACATCAGGACCCCCTGCTCTGCTCCCCTTCCAGGATAAAGGGGGTGTCCCTGCCCCCATCTACGTGCCTGGATCCCATCCTCAAGGACGTGTCCCCTACTTCATGTCCTCTCACCTGCGTCACTCATTTCTGCTTTTCTCCCAAATCCATCCATCAGTATGTAAATGTTCTAGTATCTCCTATCTTTAAAAACCCTCCCATGGGGGGTTGAAACTCTTCCAGCTACTCCCACCATGCTTTTCTCCCCATCCACAACACAGTCCTGTAGGAGAGTCGCTACAGCCTCACTCTCCACCTCCTTAGCCCTCGTTCTCTCTGCAGCACTCCACGGAGCCTGCTCAGGTCAAGGTAATGAATGACTCCTTCTGCCAAGTCCAGTGGTCGCTCTCATCAGTGTTTTACACAGCCCGTTCCCTCCTTGAATCACATTATTCTGTTGGCTTCTCTGACTCCACATTCCACTGCCTGGGATTTCCTCCAAGATCCAAGGCTGTGCCTTCTCAGTCTTCTTTGTAAGTCCTTCCTCTTTTGTTTGATCTTTAAATATGGAAGGACCTCAGGACTTTGTCCCAGGTCTTCTCACCTCTGTCTACACACTCTCCCCAGATGATTTTTTATTGCAAAGTTTTAAATAATGCCTCTGGTGGTTTGTTGCTATTATGTACCCTAGAAAAGCCCATGTTCTTCTCATCCATTTTTGTGGGTACAGACCTATTGTGGGTGGGATCTTTTAATTATGTTGTTTCAATTGAGATGTGACCCACCCAATTCAAGGGTCTCAATCCTTTATTGCAGCCCTTTATGAGACGATAAAAGGCAGAAAAATTGGGAGATAGAGAGCTTAGAAAAATGCCCTGGAGATGCTAAGAGAGGATCAAAAGACATTCAGAGAGAAAGCCACTGGGATCATAAGCTGAAAGCAATGGAACCTGACAGTGAAGGACGAGCAGATAACGGCCATGTGCCTTTCCACGTGACAGAGGAAACCCGAAAGCCAGCAGCCTTTCCTCAGAGAAGGTATCTTCCTCTTGATGCCTTAATTTGGACATTTTCATGGTCTTAGAATTGTAAGTTTATGAACTGGTAAATCCCCATTGTAAAAGCCAACCCATATCTGGTATATTGCATTCTGTCAGCTTTAACAAACCAAAACAGAATTTAGTACCAGAATAGCAGGGTGCTGTGAGATGCAAATACCAAAAATGCTGGAATGGCTTTATAAATGGGTAAGAGGAAGATTCTGGAAGAATTATGAGATGCCTGATAGAAAAGGCCTAGGTTGCTTTAAAGAGACTGTTGGTAGAAATATGGAAGCTAAAGTTATCTCCAATGAGGCCTTAGACAGAAATGATGAATGTGTTATTGAAAACTGGAAAGAAGGAGAACCTTGTTTAAAAGTGGCAGAGAATTTGGCAAAATTGAGTTGAATGGGAGAACTTGAAAGCAATAAGCTGGGATACTTCACTGAAGAGCTTTTCAAATTAAATGTAGAAAGTGCAGCCTGGCTTCTCCTTGACGTTTATAGTAAAATGCAAGAGGCAAAGGAAAAGCTAAGAACTGAGCTCTTGGATACAAAGAAACCAGAAATTGATGGTTTGGAAAGTTCTGGACTTCCAGAAAGTGAGACCCCAGAGACTAGTGCCCCACGTGAGGACTCAACCAAACATGGACAGTCAGCCATTTCAGAGAAAGCCAGGATTGGAGATGGTATTATCCAAAAAGGATCTGTGGAATCCAATTGTCTGACAATTGGACATGTGGGCTGCATGTGAAAAACAACAAGTTTGTTGAGGGATCTATGGTTGCCAGTCTGGACTAAAAGGGACAGATTGAAGGAAAAGTAATTTTGAAGGCTGAACCATGGAAACTGAAGTGTGAAGCAAGAAACCACAGGCCAGGAGAGTGGATCCCACATGCACATGGAAAGGGTAAGTTTGCAGAGTGTGGGTCTTCCTCCTTGTTATTCAGGAAGGGTGGTACCACCCCAGGGCTCTCGGATGCCTGGGGAATTGAGGAGAGCTTGGCTGCCCCATTGTTCAGGAAGAATGCTGCCACCCCAGGCCTCAGAGAGGGTGGAGCACATTCTCCAGGGACTGGAGAGAGCCTGGGCACAACCCCACCATTTGGAGAGGGGTGAGCCTGCGCCCAGAGACGGATGAGTCTGGCTGCCACCCAGACTCTTGAAGAGGGTGGAACGGAGAACATGGTGGTTTGGAGACATTGGAGCCTTCACCCCAGGGTTTGGAGAGAACATAGCTGCTGTGCAAGCCCTTGGAAAAGGTGGGACTACAGGTCTCTCAAGCCCCGAGGATACAATGTCTTTCTGTAGATGATTCTCAGACCCTGAAATCTAATGAACTATGCCCTGCATATTTTCAGAACTGTTTGGGTCCAGTGAGCCCTGTGTTCCTTTCCATTTCTCCCTATAGAAACGGGAACATTTGTCCTATGACTGCCCCTCCTTTTTATACTGGAAACAAATAACTTGTTGTAAGTTTCATAGTTTCATAGATTCACGGCCAGAGTGGAATTTTGCCTTAGGATAGACCATGCCTGTAACTGATTTTGATGAGACTTTGAACTTAATACTGTTACTGAAATTATTTAAGCTTTTGTGATATTGTGATGGAATTAATGTATTTTGCATATGGAAAGGGCCTGTCTTTCTGGGGTCCAGAGGGCGGAGTGTGGTTTGGAGTTGTTCAGTACCCTAGAAAAGCCTTTATTCTTTTACTCCATTTGTGTGGTGCAGGCCTATTGTGGGTAGGATCTTTTGATTATGTTGTTTCAATTGAGATGTGACCCAGCCGATTCAAGTTGGGTCTTAATCCTTTACTGGAGCCCTGCATGAGAGGATAAAAAGCAGAAACACTGAGAGAGAGAGACTTAGAGAAACGCCCTGGAGATGCCAAGAGAGGACTCTTAGACACTCAGAGAGAAAGCTGTTGGGCTCAAAAGCTCAGAGCAACAGAACCCGAGTGAAAAATCTGCAGACGCCAGCCATGCACCCTGCTATCTGACAGGGGAGCCCCAGAAGCCAGCAGCCTTTCCTCAGAAAAGGTATCTTCCTCTTAATGCCTTAATTTGGACATTTTCATGGCCTTAGAGCTGTAAATTTATAAGCTAATAAATCCCCATTGGGTGGGCCACAGTGACTCAACAGGCAGAGTTCTTGCCTGCCACGCCAGAGACCTGGGTTCGATTCCTAGTGCCTGCCCATGCCAATAATAATAATAATAATAAATAAATAAATAAATAAATAAATAAATAAATAAATAAATAAATAAATCCCCATTGTAAAAGCCTACACATTTCTGGTATATTGCATTCTGGCAGCTTTAGAAAACTGAAACACCATCTATATGCTGTTGACTCCCAAATCTACACTTAAATTTCCCTGAAACTCTAGATTTGAACATCCAAATGCCTACGTGAATGTGAATGTATAACGAGCATCTCACACTTCACCTTGGGCAGAACAGAACTCTGGCTTTCCGATCCCTAAATCCATTCCTCACTCAGTATTAGTTCCCAGCTACCAAAACAAATACTGTACAATGGGCTACAATGGGTTGGTCTGAACAACAGGAATTTATTGGCTCATGGTTTTGAGGCTAGGAGAAGTCAAAACTGAGGCATCAATGAAGTGATGCTTTCTCCCCAAAGACAGTGGTGCTCTGGGGCTAGGTGCCAGAGCGCCTCAGTCCTCGGCTTCTCCGTCCCATGGCCATGCACATGGCGGCATCTTCTCCTTTCTCTTCCAGGTTCCACTGGACTCAGCTTCTGGGTGCTCCCCATGGCATCTTTCATGCCCAATTGCCTTCGCCTATAAAAGACTTCAGGCATATTGAGGCAAGGCCCACTGGCATTCAGTGTGGACATATCTTCACTAATAATACTTTCAAAGGTTCTATTTACAAATGGGCTCACACCACAGGACCAGGGGTTGAGACTTGATCGTGCCTTTTGTGGGGGACCCAATTCAACCTCCAACATGCCCCTATCTCAATAAACGACACCACCATCTACTCCATCCAAGATCAGCTTGCTTCCCCCATCTGCACGGCCTTCCCGAGCCAACGCGGTGTCTCCTAACAGGTCTCCCTGCTTCCTGCCTGGCCCGTGCAGCAACAAGAGTGATCTTTAAAAGCGTGATTCAGGTAAGGTCACCTCCATGATTAAAATCCTCCAGTGCCCTCTCATCACACTTGAAATCTAAACTCCTTGCCCTGGTTCACAAAACTGTACCCATCCAGACACTGGCTAAACCTCTCCTCTCATCCCATCTAGCTACTCTGCTCCCTCTCGCAACCTACCGGGCCAACCCCTTCCTCCTTCCTATCCTTGTGCAAGGCCATTCCCTCTGCCTACCACGGACCTCCCTGGATCTTGGCTTCTGTGTTCAAGGGCTCAGTCTACATGTTTTCTCCTCTTTGACCACCCAATCTCACATGACCGCCCAGTGACCACTGCTCCTCCCTGTTTGAATTCACAGCGCAGCACTTATTTTATTTTCTACTCTCCATTTGTTTGTGCTTTGCCTCCTCCCAAGAGAATTAAATTCCACGCCAGAGGAGACCTTATCAATCTGGTTGACTGCTATAACGCCAGGACCTCGGACAGAGCCCGGCACACAGCCAATAGTAACTATTTGTTGATTGAATGAATAAAGTTATCGTGGATGGACGTATTTCAATTTTTAGAAAGGGTATTTTTGAGTCGGGGAGATCATAATGAGCACTAAGTATGGCATAGGTTAATATGCAAAAGTCTCCAAAATGGATTGGAAAGGCAAGAAGCTGGACATAAAGGTTTCTTTTAGGAGGCTGATGCATGAGGGGAGGCAAGAGATATGCTGTCAAGATTGGTGAAGATGACAAATATCACAAGCTTCCAATGTGGCACGGGTGGGGGAAACAGTGCTCTCGTGAAGTGTTGGTCATATAGACTGTAAAATGCTTTTGGAGGAAAGTTTGGTGATGTCTATTAAACATACGCAATGTTTCTATCCTCTGACCCAACGTTTTGACTTCTGGGAATTTATCCTACAGAAAGCCTCCTGTGAATGCATAAAGAGGTCTGTACACAACAGCATTCATTGCAGCATTGTTTGCAATGGCAGAAGCTTGGAAACAATCCACTATCCATAAATAGAGGACGGGTGACATAAACTATTGTAGAGCCACACAATGGACTACATATGCAAAAGAACGAGGCAGACTGATATGTATTGTCATGGAAAGATGTCTAATGTATTTTGATAGGAGGAAAAAAACAAATTACAGGATGAACCGTATACATAGCATTATCCTATTTTTGTTTTAAAAGAGACATAATAATATGTTGGTCTGTGGATAAAAATTTTGGAAGAAAATGCACTGAATTGTTGATGATAGTTATTTCTGGGGGGTTAGATATAGGGAGGGGGGTTGCTTTCATATTTTGTATTTCTGCCATGTTTTGGGTTTGCATATCTATGCATTACTTTTGCAATCGGAAAAAACAAGGAGCAAACGAGAGATCATGAATGACAGGAGGTTGAACTAGGACCGTGACAGAGGGAGCGGTGAGAGCTACTGACGACAGACAGGGTCCACAGAGCCTAAGAGGGAAAGGAAGTCCTTGAAGATGTTACAAACTTTAAGCCTAGGTGGCTGGAAGGGTGGCTGATGCTGACTGCCTCACCAAGTTGGAACCACAAAATAAAGTCACGTTTCATTTCAATACCCAAATTATGATTGGCCATTCTCCTCCACTGGTGACAGCCACCATTCTAAGCCTACCCTCCCCCAGCCACTAAGCCCCAGTGTGACAAGAGCCATGTCCTCCATTCCCCCTTGCACAGCAGAGACCAAGCTGCCGGTACCACCTCGGACCTGGGCCAAAGGGACTCACACACGGGCATCCACACACAAGCCTTGTAAGAGAACACGCAACCCAGCCACTCTCCTCCTAGGAATATACCCAAGATAATTGAAGACATCTGTCCTCACAATAACTTGTACACAAATGTTCAAAGCAGCATTACTCATAATCACCAAAAAGTAGAAACAACCCAAAATGCCCATACCTGATGGACGGATAAATAAAACGTAGTATACCTCTGCAGTGAAACACTGCTCAGCCATAACAAGGAATGAAGTCCTGATACATCCGACAACACGGTTGAACCTTGTTGTATGCTCAGTGAAAGAAGCCATACACAAGAAGCCACATACAATTTCATTCATATGAGATGTCCAGATGGGCAAATCCCCAGAGACAGGCAGTAGATCAGTGGTGCCCAGGGGCAGGACAGTGACCGCTGGGTTGATGGACACGAGATTTCTTTAGGGGTGATGAAAGTATCATGGAATTGGTGGCGATGGTTGCAGGACTCCATGCATATACTAAAAACCACTGTCCTGTAAGTTTTAAATGGGTGAATTGTGCAGTACGTGAATAATAAGTCAATAAAACTATTATAACCCACACACACGCACACACGTACACACGCACACGCGTGCACGTACACGCGCACAGGCATCTTGGCCTCGCAGGGGTCAGAGCTCAGCCCGTGCTCCGTGCAGCACAGAATCCCAAACCTCCCCTTTCACCACGAACGTTTCTCCACGTCTCTTGTCCTGCGTCTTCCGGACAAAGGCCCCTCAGTCCAAACGCCTTCCAGGTGCCCGGGCTGCGGCACTGCCCACACTGGAGGTGAACGCAGCTTTAGAGAACAGGGAGGTGTCGGCAGAGAAGGACTCAGGTAAAAGAAAAGACAAATTAATGAACTGATCAAATCCTTCTCTTCAGGTAGCACAGCAACATATTCTTTACCAGCAGGACTGAGTGCTCGTTTCCTTTCTTCTCTTCCTGTTCCAGTGATGATTCTGGAAGAATTCATGAATTAGCAAAGTATTCTCAACTGTCACACATGATGTTGAGGAATATTTTCAATGTTAAATAATTCATATTGCTCTAAAATTTGTAAATACACAGGTCTAGCTGTAAATGCATAAAGCTTGGTACAGAGTCTACCTTGGCCACTAGATGAACAGGGAATACTAGAATTGGAAATTTTGTTTCACTTTTATAAAAGCATGTAATAAGATAAACTTTTCATAAAATAAAATTTAAAATTGCTTTTTTATTTTAATAGATAATTTGACTACACACTTTAGAGAAGAAAAGTCACTTTTTTGAAAACATATGGAAATTAATTTTAATTTTTCAGTGTTTTACATTTATATCAACTTACATTTTTATGAGAAAATACTCAACTTTTGTACTTTTTGAAAAGCACTTTATGTCTTTTAAGTCATGAGTATCGATAGCACACAAAGTGGATAAAAATCTTGACCAAATCAATATAATTAGTGATTTTTCTAAAATGAAGACAAGAAAAATGAATGTTATAGAAGAACTATATAATAATTTATAAATGATGTCTGCATTTTGTTACTCATCCAATTGTTTCTGGCCCATTAAAAGACTCCCAGACATGCACAATAATAATTAAATTCAATCAATTTTGATATTTTGCCAACTTTGAGCCACATGTTTTTCAATATACAACACACAAATAAAGGTATATTTGCCAAACAGAGAGATTAGGGCGTAGTTTATTTAACCGTTTGTTAGTTTTATTTATAACTTTCAAATATTTAGACTTGTAGCATGTGAGCTTCCATTTCCACTCCTGCCCTGGCCCACAGATGGGAAAGGTGGCCACTGTGACTGCACCAGGATAATGGAAAGAAAAAACAACCCAGAAGATAAACAGGAGCAGCTGTGAGAGACGGGGTCCACCTGGGGCCCGAGACCCACCTCCACGTGGGACTCCCAGGTGGAAAGAAAGGGCTCCCCAGTGACCAGGTGCAACCCGCCTCCTCTCCCCAGGACCAGCCCTTCCACGGAAAGCCCAGCCCTACCAAGAGAGGGCGCTCTTGCCCTGTGGCCCCAACCACAGCAGGACACAATACTGAGCCATTGCTTAATTCATCTGACAGACGCAGTCCAGGCCTTGTGCAGGACAATTGCCAAGGATACACACCCTCTGGCTTTCCAGAGTCCAGTGAGGAAAGCAGACAACAAGCCCAGGCAGGCCACCACCTCACTCCCACCCAGGAGAAATATTTCCCCACCCCACCCTTTAGTAGTTTGAAGCTCATATGTACCCCAAAAAAGGCCATGTTCTTTTATTCCATTTTCGTGGGTGCAGACCTATTGTGGGTAGGACATTTTCACTAGGTTGTTTCAGTTGAGATGTGACCCACCCATTCAAGGTGGGTCTTGGTCCCCTTACTGGAGTCCTTTATAAGAGGATAATACATGTATAGAAGCTAAAAAATGAAATTAAGAGAAGCGCATAGAGAAAAGCCCCAGAAAAGCTAAGAAAGGATTCACAGATCTTCAGAAAGCAACCACTAAAGCCGGAAGCTGAAGGCAATGAAACCCGGCAAAGAAGGACCAGCAGATGCCAGCCATGTGTCTTCCCATGTGACAGAGGTATCCCAGATGCCAGCAGCCTATCTTCAGAGGTCAGGTATCACCCTACTGAGGCCTTGAGTTGGACATTTTCATGGCCTAAGAAGTCTAAATTGTAAGCTAATAAATCCCCATTGGAAAAGCCAATCCATTAGTGTGATACCCCGGTAAACCCCAGAGTGATTTAGGCAGTGAATAAAGAAGTATTTGCAAAGTCCCCTTGGGGGAATGGGGAGAAAGGAGGAAACAGTCAACTTTCCCATTTGGAGAATCTGATATTCTCGCAAGCACTGGGAACAACAAATCAATAGGTCAAGCTCTCGATCTTGAGGTTTTCCCCTTTGAAACTTATTCCTGCAAAGGATAGGCCAAGCCTTCTTAAAATTAGGCCTAAGAAGCTATAATTCCTAGAGGGTTCCTAGGCCAGATAAATTCTGAAACCCAGAGAGACCAAGCTCTCCAAAACTATCAATTTATTACATCCTTCTATTCTTTAGTGCTGTCACTCCTTCTCAACATGAAAAAGTCAGAATGAACATTACCTAAAGATCTTTATAGATTGGGAGAAAGATCAAAGGAGAAGGATGAGTTATAATAGAGACTTTCAAAATGTGCAGGATTTCAAAAATGAGAATGACTGCTGAATCACTATATTGATATTCCTTCTAGCCGCCAGTGTTTTGGACTAGCTAGAAGGAAAAATCTGAAATAGTGCAACTCTGAAATCTGTTCTGTAACTGCTTCTTAAAGCGTACTTTGAAAATTAGTGCTTTTTTCTTTTCCTTGTACATATGTTATGTTTCACAATAAAACATGGTTTTAAAAAAAAATTAGGCCTAAGAATCACCCCCAAAGAACCTCTTATGTTTCTCAGATGTGGCCTCTCTCTAAGCCAACTTAGCAGGTGAACTCACTGCCCTCCCTCCTACATGGGACCTGACTCCCAGGGGTGTAAATCTGCCTGGCAACGTGGGACAAAAAGCTCAGGATAAGCTGGGACCTGGCATCAAGAGATTGAGAACGTTTTCTTGACCAAAAGGGGAAAGAGAGAAATGAGACAAAATAAAGTGTCAGTGGCTGAGAGATTCTAAATAGAGTCGAGAGGTTATCCTGGAGCTTATTCTTATGTATTATATAGGTATCCCTTTTTAGCGTATGGTGTTTTGGAGTATGTAGTAGTTAGATTCAGGTGTCAACTTGGCTAGGTGAAGGTGCCTAGTTCTATTGCTGCGGACATGAGCTGATGGCATGTGAACCTCATCTGTTGTTGATTACATCTGCAGTCAGCTAGGAGGCGTGCCTGCTGCAATGAATGATGTTTGAGTTAATTGGCTGGTGCTTAAATGAGAGACTCAATGTAGCACAGCCCAAGCAGCTCAGCATACCTCATCTCAGCACTCACAGCTCAGCTCAGGCCTTTAGAGATGCAGAAAGGAATCACCCCAGGGAAAGATGTTGGAACCCAGAGACCTGGAGAGAAGGCCAGCAGAGACCATCCTGTGCCTTCCCACATAAGAAAGAACCTCAGTTGAAAGTTAGCTGCCTTTCCTCTGAAGAACTATACGTCAACTAAATAAATCCCCTTTTATTAAAAACCAATTCATCTCTGGTGTGTTGCATTCCAGTAAACTAGAACAGAGTAGCTGGAGGGAAGTATCTGAAACTGTTGAACTGTGTTCCAGTAGCCTTGTTTCTTAAAGACAATGGTATAATGGTAGAGCTTTTACTATGTCACTGTGTGATTGTGAAAACCTTGTGTCTGATGCTCCTTATATCCAGGGTATGCACAGATGAGTAAAATATATGGATAAATAAATAAGGGGGACAAAGGGTAAAATAAATTGGATAGACGGAAGCACTAGTGGTCAATGATGGTATGTGTGAGTTTGTTCCTTTTTTTGTTTTTATTTCTTTTTCTGGAATGACACAAATGTTCTAAAAAATGATCATGGTGATGAATATATAACCATGTGATGATATTGTGAGCCACTGATTGTACACCACGTATGGAATGTGTGTGTGTGAAGATTTCGCAATTAAAAAACAAACAAAAAACGCCAACTCATTTCTGGCATATTGCATTCCAGCTGCTTTACCAAACTGAAAATCCCCTCAATCCCAAAAAAGTGAGACGGTCTCAGAATCAGAGCTCTGTCTCAGCAGTATGTGAAAGCCAGCATTACCAAACCCGATGGCTGGATTAAAGTAAGCGTGCTTGGGTAATTTATGACTTCAGTCTTTTCCAAGAATGACGGTACATACTTTTCCTGATCCAGAAGTGAACTGAAGTCACCACCTCTAAAAAACAAGACACTGACAGTACTCGCTGCTGGCGAGCAATGACGACGTCGCGTCCCGGGCCACTGAGCCTCCTTTCACAATGTGAGATCCTGAGTGGGCTAAGGGTGTCCACATGCCAACCCTTTAACAGCTGGCTGCTCCTGCCCTTTCTTTTCTGCTCCAGTTCTTGTGGTTATATGTTCTGTCTGGTCAATGAGTTCAATGAAGCTATATAAAACATTTTCTCGTGGCCTCAACTGACTACAACGAATCTAGAAGTCTCCAGAGCTTGCATCAGTAGAGGTCCCTCTCTGGGATCCAGATGACTTGATATCTTCCCTACCACCCTGGACTTGACATCTGTGAACATGGCCCAAGAAGGAGGATTTTTTCCATGTGTCCATGATCTCATGGATCAGACTCAAGGATAGAGCATATGCTGGGTCACAAAGCAAGTCTCAAAAATTTAAAAAGATTAAAATTATACAAAACATTTTATTGGATCATAATAGAATGAAGTTGGAAATCAATAACAGGTGAAAGGCTGGAAAATTCACAAATATATGGAGGTTAAACAACCAGTGGGTCAAGGAGGAAATCACAAGAGAAATCAGTAAATATCTCTAGGTAAATGAAAATGAAAACACAACATATCAAAACTTACGAGATGCAGCAAAGGTGGTGCTGAAAGGAAAATTTATAGCCCTAAATGCCTATGTCATGGTTAGGGACACGTGTCAACTTGGCCAAGTTGTGGTACCTGTTTATCTGATTGGGCAAGCACTGGCCTGTCTGTTGCAATGAGGACATTTCATAGGATTAGGTCATGATCACTTCAGCTGCATCCACAGCTGATTCCATTTGTAATCAGTCAAAGGGGAGTGTCTTCTGCAATTAGTGATGCTAAATCTAATCATGGGAAGCCTTTTAAGGAGGACTCAGAGGAGACAGGTTCCATTCCTGCTTTGGCTGGTGAGCCTCTCCTGTGGAGTTCATCCAGGCCATCCATCGGAGTCATCGGCTTCACAGCCTGCCCTGTGGATTTTGGACTCTGCGTTCCTGCGGTCACGTGAGACACTTTTATCAATTTTATATTTGCACGTGTTCCCTGTTGATTCTGTATCTCTAGAAAACCCTAACTAATACAGCCTATATTAAAAAATAAGAAAGAGCAAAAGTTGAGGAATTAAATATTCACCTGAAGGAACTACAGAAAGAACAGTAAACTAACCCGAAAGCAAACAGAAGGAAAGAAATAATGAAGATTAGAGCAGAAATAAATGAAATTAAGACCATGAAAACATAGAGAAAATCAGCAAAAACCAGAAGTTGATTCTTTGAGAAAATCCATAAAGTTGATGGACCCTTAGCTAGGCTGACAAAAGAGAGAGAGAGAGAGAGAGAGAGGATGAAAATATATAAAATCAGAAATGAGAGCGGGGACATAACTACTGACCCCGCAGAAATAAAGGCAATAATGATAGGATACTACGAGCAACTATATGCTAATAAACTAGACAACATAGATGAAATGAACAACTTCCTAGAAAAACATGAACAACCAGCATTGAGTCGAGAAGAAATAGATGACCTCAAAAAAACAATCACAAGTAAAGAGATTGAATCAGTCACCAAGAAGCACCCAAAAAAGAAAAGTCCAGGACCAGATGATTTCACATGTGAATCTACCAAGCATTCAAGACTGACATAAGACTGACATACTGACCAATGGAATGAAATTGAATATTCAGAAATAGACCCTCTCATCTATGGACAATGGATCTTTTTTTCTTAAATTTGTATTGATACAGCAATGTACAAGCACATACATTCTTAACATACAAAAATATTCCATACATACTACACAATCATCGGCTCACAATATCATCACATAGTTGTGTATTCATTACCATGATCATTTTTAGAACATTTACATCACTCCAGAAAAAGAAATAAAAAGAAAAAAGAAAACACTCATACATACCATACCCCTTACCCCTCCCTTTCATTGACCACTAGTATTTCCATCTATCCATGGACAGTTGATCTTTTGATAAGGTGTCAAGCCAGCCCAACTGGGACAGACTAGTCTCTTCAATAAATGGTGTCTGGACAACTGGATATCCATATGCAAGAAGGAAAGTCGACCCCACATCTCACACCTATACAAAAATCAACTCAAAATGGATCAAAGACCTAAATATTAGAGCTAAGACCATAAAATTTTTAGAAGAAAATATCTTATAAATCTTGTAATCAGAGATGGTTTCCTAGACCTTACACACAAAATTTGAGCAATGAAAAAAGAAATAGATAAATGGGATCTCCTCAAAATTAAACACTTTTGTGTATCAAAGAACTTTATCAAGAAAGTAAAAAGTTAGCCTACTCAAAGTCCCTTGAGGGATGGGAGGGAAAAATATGGAATTATTAAACTTTACTATTAGGGAATTCCCTTATACTGTGCCAAACATTATGGACACTGAAATCAATAGGTCAAGCCCTTGATCTTAAAATCATTGCCCTCCCCACTACGTGGGACATGACATCCATGGGTGAAAGTCTCCCTGGTGGCATGGGAGATGACTCCCAGGGATGAGTTCAGCCCTGGCACGATGGGATCAACAATTCCATCCTGACCAAAAGGGGGAAAAGAAGTATAACTAATAAAGAATACAGTGGCTGAGAGAGTTCAAATAGAGTCAAGAGGCTACTCTGGAGGTCACTATTATGCAAGTTTCAGTTAGACATTGCTACCTATCATAACTCACCAAACCCCAATCAAAACCATTCCAGCCAATCCTAAAGAACACCTAGGGCAATATATATGATTCTACAAAGGTTCCATGTGCTAGGGTAACTTTCCACCTACAACCTCCAGATGGGTCCCTGGACCAGTTAAATCCTGAAACCTAGAGTGGCCAACCTCTCCAGAACATCAGCTAGTTCCATCTAACTATCCCATATTATTGACAGACCCTTCCAACATTAAAATGTTAGAACAGGCATAGCCCAAATACCCCTAGAGAGTGGGATAGAAAGATCAAAAGTGATGGTGGAGTTATACAGAAAAGGTAGGGCTTAAGAAATGAATATGATTGCTGAGTCATTAAATTGATATTGCTTTTAGCCTCCAGCATTTTAGAGCAGCTAGAAGTAAAACCTAAAATTGTGGAATTGTAACCCATACCAAACTCTGAAATCTGTTCTACAACTAATTGTGGTGCTGTGCTTTGAAATTCATTGCTTTTTTGTATAGATGTTATTTTTCACAGTACAAGAAAAAAAGTCGATTGTGATGATAAATAAATATTTTTTCCTTCTAGCCTCCTATATTCTGGACCAGCTAGAAGGAAAAATCTGAGAGGATGGTATGGTAGCCCATGACATACTCTGGGATCTGTCCTGTAACTACATGTTGAAGAGTGCTTTGAAAACTATTGCTTTTTCTTTTTCTGTAAAAACAAACAAACAAAAAAAAAACTATTGCTTTTTTCATTCCTTGCTTTGTATATATGTTATATTATACAATAAAATAAAGTTAGTTTAAAAAAAAAAAAGACACTTCTGCGACTTTTAGGTGACAGCTTTCCCCTTTTCGGTGCACCAAGGTTTCAAAAATCTGAGGATTCGTTCTCAGCCGGGAAACCCCATTAGAGATTCGCTGTTGGAACAGAGAGCATGGGGAAGGGGCGGGCTTTAGGGGAGCCGCGCGAGGCTAGCTTGAATCTAATAGTGAGACCTCCACGCGGAGATGCAGGAAGATTCGGGAGCATCACAACAAAGCGGGCTTGCCGAGGCGGGGGAGGGGAGAGAAGAGAAGGTGAAGGCCTGAGGAACACCTGTATTTCTAGGACAAGAAGAAGGAGTCGGAAATAGAAAAGGCAGGAGGACCAAAAAAGTGAATTCAAGAAAGAGGAAGTGGCTGATAACATCAGCTGGCTCAGAAAGGTCATGGATGAGAACTAAGCAGGCTGTGTCCGTGGCATTGGCCTTCAAGAAGCAGTTTCAGCCTAAGTGGGAGCAGAGGTCAAATTACAAAAAAAAAAAAAATGTGAATTACAAATTACGAAGGGGAGGCAAGAACTGAGATGGGACTTGAGAGGCAACAAATGGAAGGGAAGCTACTTCAGGACAAGGGAAGGAAGGAAAAGCTAGAGAAGCCAAAGGAGAAGGGGCTAATTTGTGTGACAAGGTCAAAGATGGGAGGATGGAGCGCTAGCAGAGAGCTTGACACTGGAGAGAAGCAGGACGGACGGACGCTTTGCTGAGGCAGGAGGGACAAGAGGGGAAGAATGGAGTTGAGGAGTGACGTGGGGGTATTTGGGTGGGGGCTCAGCAACTCTGGCTCCCGCCATCTGCCCAGCCTGCCTGATGCCTGGAAAAGAGACATCGGTATGGCCACCGCTTAGACTGAGCTAAGGGACCCAACTGCCCCAAGCCAGCCCCATCATGGTCCTGGGCTCCCTGCCCAGTCACGGGTTCACTCTCTCGTTGGCTGCCCGCCTTCCGCGTGAGGTGCAGCGCGCTAGGCCCTGGGACCTGACCTCACAGAGCTCAGCGGCCAAGAGTGCAATCAGCAGACTTTTGCAGGGGCGGGTAAAGCTAGCTGGGGGTGCTAAGGAATTCCAGAAAAGGACACCTCACCTCGTGGGTGCATTTGCAAGGGCTGGGGGAGCGGGGCCGGGTAACCAGGGAAGGCAATGACAGCAGCAGAAAAGCAAAGCAAGAAGAGGGGTGAGCTGGAGAGGAGGAGGGGCAGGCATGTTCCAGGCAGAGAGCACAGCACACCCAAGGGCCAGGGGTGAAAAAGAGCCTGGGGAGGCGCAGGGAAGACGGTTGGGACAGACGGCTGGAGAGCAGAGCGCCATGCTCAGATGAGGCTGAGGCCATAGAAACAGGGCCTGCTGGGGTGCTTGCAAAAATTAAATCATCTCATTGTAAGCACCGGCACTCATAACTCATAGGTCACTGCATCCCGGGATCAAAACAAGTGTGGACAAGAATGCTGGGCCCCAGGGAGTCACAGCGTCAAGATGTGGAGAAGCCCTGGTCCTGGCCTAAGGTCAAACTGCACCCCACCCCGAGGGGAAAGTAGCATGAGGTGGGTGGAATCATGGCCTCCCAACAGATCTGCCATGCCCCAACCGCTGGAGTCTGTGATGGTGACTATTTGAAAAAGGGTCTTTGCAGATGTAATTAACCTAAAGATCTTAAGATGAGATCACCCTGGATTATCTGGGTGAGCCTTAAATCCAATCACAGATGTCCTTATAAGAGTGAAGAAAAAAAGAGAGTGACACAAATAAATCTATTACTTCTATAATAAAAAAATTATTAAAAAAAAAAAGAGAGTGAAACAGCATGGAGATGAGAGAGACCACAAAGGGAGGGCTCACAGATCCACCCGGGCTATGTGAAGACGGCAGAGGTTGGAATGATTTATCCCTAAGCCGAGAAACAGCTGGACCCCCCGGAAGCCAGAAGAGGCCAGGAGGGCCCCTGCCCTAGAGCCCCTGGAGGTTGTGCGGCTGCGCTGACACCTTCACGGTGGGCCTCTGGCCCCCAGAATTGCGGAGAACACATTTCTGCTGTTTTGAGCCACCAAGTTTGTGGTGACTTGTCACAGCAGCCGTGGGACACTAAGGCACAGAGGAGGCTCGAGCTGCTCTGGGAAGAAGGTGGGAGAGTTGGGTATGCTGGAGGCAGCGGTGCCCAGAGACCCAGGCTCCCTCACCACCCCCGTGCCTGGGGAGCCCCCAAGGGCAGTGACGCGGGAGGGAGAAGTTCCCCAAAGCTGGCTTGGCTTGAAGAGCTCAACACATCTAACCCCATAGATTCTGCCTATCACGTCACCCACCTCGGCTTAAAGGCATTCCCCCGTCTGGTTAATTCCCAGCATCCCAGCGTTCTTATCTTTTCGTCTGTCTTCTCCATTGATCTGTAGTTTCCCAAGGGCAAGACCTGGGTTTTAGTCATCCTTATACACCCTGAATTGTGTGCAGTGGGTGATGCGTACTTGTTTGAACGAATGAATGAGCTTGGAGGACTGGGCATGATACCCATGCTTGGCTTAATAGGAGCTGAATGTAATTGACTATATCATTTTTGAGGTGGTCAAGTTCAATCCCAGCAGATGTAATGAAAGTGGAGCCATGGATGATGCCTGTGAGAAGGAAAGCAAGTGCCAAGTCCTGATGAGGAGCTGACTCGGGCTTGCATTTCCAACACCAGCCCAAGTATGGACCCCCCCAGATCCCCACTGTTATTGGTTAGAAGCTTCCTGGGCCCACCTGCTGTGGCGTGCTGAGAAGTCACTCTGGGCCCCCACCAAGGAATGCGCTGAGGCCACTAAAGAATGCTGATGAACCCGCTCGGGGCTGATTCCAGGTGGCCGCACCCTCCTGCTTCAGGATGGGCTCAGAAAATTCACCCATGGGCCCTTATGCTGAGCCCTTATATAGGCCCCACTCCCAGCTCCAAGAATGGGTGGGGAAAGCTTTCCAGAAGGCCCCAAGGACCATGGCAGAGCTGCCCTGAGGCCTTTGCAAGTGTGGACCTGCCAGAGGGGGCTGCGAGACGCCGAAGGAGCTGGGGAAGGGCTGGAGAGCCACAGACACTTGGGCCCTTGGTTCACCCGTTCATTCCTATATTTCTGAGTTTCCTCTGTACTTCTTAATAAAAATTCGTTTTCAAAAAAATTCCAAACTTTTCTCATATATACCAAAGGGAAGAGTGGAGAGAAAAAGAGAGAAAGAAAAAAAGTGAAAATAGAATAGAAGCTCGATTCAGGCCGAAATCTGTTTCTGGCGGTGTGACCTCGGGCAGGGGGAAGGGAAAGTAATCACCCTTGAGCTCCTGCCAGGGGCAAGCACTGTGCTACCCTTTAAGGTGAGTATCCTAATTCCCAGTCCACAGGTGAGGAATCAAGGATCAGAACGGGAAACGCACTTGCTCAAGGTCCTACAGGTGGATAGTGAAGGTCGGGTTCAAACCTGATCCGAAAGGGTGCTAGACAAAGCCGCTTCCTCTTTGTCTCTCCTCATTCCTTCTGCTTTAAGTGGAAACAACAACAGGGGTGTTGGGAGGTTGAAATGAAATAACATGTGTGAAAGCAGGCAGTGAACGGTAAAAACGTGGCACCCAGGTTGACGCGTCCCCCTGCCCAGGGCTTCCACGCCGACCCACCCAGCAGGCTCTGAGCCCATCCCCTCTCCGGTGCTGGGAGTGACTTTGCCAAATGATCCGAGGACTTGGCTCCCTGTCCCTCCTACTCACTTGGCCGATGCTCGGCGGGATTTACAGCACGGTTCCTGGAACCTCCCTGCCCACTAAAGAGGGGCGCATCACAGAGGGGGGCCCGTCGCAGAGGGGGGCCCGTCGCAGAGGGGGGCCCGTCGCAGAAGGGGGCCTGTCGCAGAGGGGGGCCCATCGCAGAAGGGGGCCCGTCGCAGAGCACTGCCCAAAACCTGCCGCCTGCCGTGCCAACGTGCCAACACGCCAGTGCTGCTGCAGGAGGCCTGGGCCGCTGAGGCCACCCCTGGCACAGCACTGGATGGGCCTGGAAACATACCAGGGCACTCAGGACGGGGCAGCGCTGCTGGGAATGTCCCCACTTAGCAGACGCTGTCAGGGCCCAGATGGAAAGCTGCCATGGACAAGGGCAGGGACCTTGACCTCAGGTGTCCCAAGCACCAGCCTCTAAGGGGTCCAGGTTTGCACCCATCTCTCCCACCCCCTTGTCCCCCAGCGTGCCAGGCCGGCTCCTTCTGGGATGTGACCTCTGCGGCTGCCACGTCCTGGTCCAGCCTGATTTACCCAAATAGGACGTGGCAGGTGGCACAGGCAGGTGTCCTGGCCTCCTCGAGGAAGGCTGGAAAAACCTGGGACTCAGGGAACTGGGCCAAGGACTCAGGTAAAGGGGACAAGAGCCATGCTTTCTCAGACACCCCTCGGTGGGAGAAAGAGCACCAGGTGAGGAGAGAAGCCATGCCATTGTCACTGCCACTGTCATACTGTCTCACCTCAGGGCCTGTTTCCTCATCCATAAATGAAGGGTTTGGAACAAGAGCTCTGAGGTTTGTTACAACACTGGCTTTCTGGGATGTCACTTATCTCGGTGACCTTCCCAGGCAAGTCTCACCGAGTCCCTATCCCAGACCTTCCACAAACCCAGAAACTGGAAACCTTAAAGACAAAGTAACTGAGCAGGAAGCAGACAGCATGCCCCCTCACATCTGGGGGAGCCATAACTGCTGGTTCCTCAGAGGTCCAAGGGCCCAGCCTTTGGCTTAGGCCTAAGCCCCCCTGGGACCCACCTGGGAGAAATGGGTTAAAACCCTCAACTGTAAAGGCAGATTTGGACGGGTTGGACTGTGATCCCCCAAAAGACATTTTGAAGTCCTAACCACTGGTACCTGTGAAGGTGACCTTATTTGGAAATAGGATCATTGCAGATGGAATTAGTTAAGTCAAAATGAGGTCATACTGGAGTAGGATGGGCCCTAAATCCATTATGACTGGCCTTCCTATAAGAAGGGTAGGAGAGGCACAGACGGACATGGAGGAGAGCAATGTGGGACGAGGGAGGCCGAGACTGAAGTGCTGCACTGCAGGCCAAGGAAGGCTTTCTTTCCACCCCCAGAGGCCAGAGAGAAGAAAGGAGGGACTTTCCCCTCTGGGTTTCAGAGGCAGCAGCATCCCGCCAAAACCTTGAGTTCTGACTTCTGGCCTCCAGAACCGTGAGACAATGCTTTTCAATTGTTTGAAGCCACCTGGTCTGTGCAGCTCTTTTCCCCGCAGCCCCAGGGACCTGGGGCGCTCGGGGCATCAGCTGACTGTCAGAGCCACGAGACCTGTCCAGGCTCTGACTCAGGCCGTGCAGCTGATAGGCTGCTCCCTCGCCCATAGAAGCTACTAAACGTCCTATCAACTGTTGATCAGGTCACAAGTGAGCATGACAAAGGCCAGCATTCGGCACAGCTCATCTGCAGTGGGGCTGGCCTGGGCCGTGCCCATGTGTTGGCTGGTGGACAGCACAGGGACCTCGGGGCCTTCCAGGCAGCCCCACCGCGACACCACAAACAGAGGAGTGGACAGAGTAGACCTCTCTTGCCCTTTGTGGTGCCGGGCTTCAGGCGGTGAGCTCCGGACAGACTGAATCCAGGAACAGACAGGAAATCCCTGCCACGCTGGACAAGTCCCTTCATCTCTGGACCTTATTTTACTTGCTATAAAAAGGGAGAAGAGTAATAATAGGATTGCTGCGAGGAATAAAATATACAGTGCATAGACATATGCTATATAAACAGCCTACAGACCATCCAAATGAATCGGGGCTTCTTTGTTGATGATGGAAAAACAAAGAGGTATATAATTCTTATGGTGCAGAAACTAACTTCGACCAGCCTGCAAAAACCAATTTTAAATGTTCAGAAATTATGCTAGCGAACTGACACCATATTGGTAGCTTGAAATGAGCCACATGGAAATATTTACACCACAGAAATTGGCCTACTCTACAAGTCGGAGCTTCCTTCCTTTTCCAGAGAGAGACTATTGTTACTATTTACCAGCACAATGCTGTGGATTAATAAGAGCAATGAAACAGGAATCGGTTTGTTGTCACCATAACTTTATACATCCTAATGAACGTGGACTACTTTAAGAAAGTAAACTTAGGAGGCTATGTAGTTTTCTAACACTTATAAAATTTTTTCACTTCACAAACATTTATTGAGACTTACTATGTCACCAAACAAAGATTGAAAAAAAAAAAGTAACCCCTTCCTTAATTGTTCACAGGGTAGTGGAAGAGTGAGAAAGGGTACATTGTAGAGCCATCGGGGAGAAGGGACAAGGTACCCTCACTCTGCCCTAGCCATGGGGGTCCAAGCCCCAAAAACAAGTAAGCATCATGGAAGATAAGACAGCTTTAAAAAGTTCCTCTCTAATCGTATAATCTAGGAATGCCTAGAGTGTATAATGATAGTGACTAAATGTACAAATTTTAAAAATGTTTTTGCGTGAGGAAGAACAAAAGAATGTCATTACTGCAGGGTGCTGAAAATAGATGGTAACTCATATTTTAAAATTTCAACTTATGTGTGAGACTAAAGCAAAAAATGTTTATTTGGTACAAATTTATACTTTGACTAGTGCATCTCCTAATATAATTTATGCTGATAGTTAGTTGAACACCTTAAGTACATGGAACTTCGTATAGGACATGAGATTTTGTTGGTTTGTCCAGGTGATGTCCTGATGGATCCCAGAGTGATTTGATCAGTGAGTGGAAAAGCATTTGCAAAGTCCGCTTCGGGGAATGGTGAGAATGGGGGAAAATTCAACTTCCCCAAGATGAATTCTTGATATTCTCACAAGTAGTGTGGACAACCAAAGCTATAGGCTGAGCTCCCAGTCTTGGGGTTTGTTCATATGAAACTTAACCCCACAGGGGATAGGTCAAGCCTACTTAAAATTAAGCCTAAGAGTCACCCCCAGGAGAGCCTCTTTTGTTGCTCAGATGTGGCCTCTCTCCCCAGACAACACAGCAAGCAGACTCACCACCCTCTCCCTGTCTATGTGGGACATGACACCCAGGGGTGTGGATCTTCCTGGCAACGTGGGACAGAAATCCCAGAATGAGCTGAGATTCAGCATCAAGGGATTGAGAAAAACTCTAGAATGAGCTGAGACCCAGTATCAAGGGATTGAGGAAACCATCTTGACCAAAAGGGGGAAGAGTGAAATGAAACAAAGTGTCAATGGCTGAGAGATTCTAAACAGAGTCTAGAGGTTATCCTGGAGGTTATTCTTACTCATTAAATAGATATCACCTTGTTATCCAAGATGTAATGGAGAGGCTGGAGGGAACTGCCTGAAAATGTAGAGCTGTGTTCCAGTAGCCATGTTTCTTGATGATGATTGAATAATGATATAGCTTTCACAATGTGACTGTGTGATTGTGAAAACCGGTGTCTGATGCTCCTTTTGTCT
>PVIY010020951.1:0-43222 GCA_004026745.1 Myrmecophaga tridactyla
TTTAAAAAAAAAAAAAAAAGTCTAAGCAAAGATAAGGCACAGCACCCATACAATTGCACTTCTATCCTCAGGCAACAAATCAAATAGGTAAGAATACAGTATCTACCAATCAATCCCCATGCAATAACAGAGAAGTCACAGGTATTCTGTTGGCTAAAACAAAAAACTGTACTCTATTTCCAGAAAGCCTACAGAGCTCCTGAGCACCACAATCTACACAAAGCACCACACATCTGAGAAAAGCTTATAGTAGATTTACAAATATGTTAAGGATCAAACAAAGTAAAAGGGTAGTAAATAGAGGGGCCAGACTATGTTTGTGAAAAAAATGACTTGTTCAAAAGTTTAAAAGCAAACCAGTTATTTCCTGGTACAATTCCTTATGAACCTGTGAAAAATTATCTCACAAAGGACACATATAATTTATTCTGGTGCCCACAACCCATGAGAACACTGGATTGTGATAAAGGCATTTTAAATTCTAACCCATTCACCTCAGCCTTATCATCATGTGGTCCGGCTTCAGAATAATTTCAGTAAACTGCTGCATTCAGAGGCATTTCTACAAAATCAAAACAAAGTGCCAGCTTAATAAAGCATAAATTAGAAAACAAAATAAACTTTTCCAAAACTCTGGAAGGGTTTTGTTGTTTTCGCTCTTTGAATTTACCAGATGCTTTATAAAACGTTTTAAAAGCAAGACTGCCTCCAAGATGTGAGATTATTTAGAACAGCACACACGCGAAGCACTATTAAGTAGCCTCAGGACAAGTCAAATCTGATGAGGGTACAATTATAAAAACATAACTACAAATACATAGGGTGTAATTTTTAGCGAGTTAAGTCCTAATGGGTTTTTTTGGTTCTTGGGGTTTTTTAGTCCTAATGTTTTACAATACATCTCCCACTTTAAAACCTAATCTGAGGCATAAATATTACACTGGAAATTCACTGTGCCAACTTCTTGGGATACAGACCACACTGGAATGCTCATTCAACATTTCCCATGGATTTTCTTGTCACAGCTCCTCTCCTGAAAGACAGAATTTGATTCTTTGGGCCATGGCAAGAAAAACCAATTGTAACAATCCCTCGTTAATCCAGGATGCATTCTACCAGTTGAGTGTACAAGAAACCAAAGTTCTAAAACTTCTGCCCAAAAGAGAGGCAAGAAGCAGTTGGGCAGACTTGAGGGTTAAGGGATTACCTTATTTTACCCTCTCCCACCTCAGCCAAGTCTAGTAGCCAAATAAATCCTTCTACTGCCCTTTTGAATTAGGGAAATACACACAGAATGTAAATACTTCAGAGAAGGAATTGTTATTTTTTTCCTTGAAAAATGCCTCAGCAAATCAGTAATTACAACCACTCAGAAAAACCTCATTTTCAAGTTTTTCTTCAAATACTATATTTTACTTAAAAATACTGAAATGGTAGAACAAAATGTCTTAGGTAGCCAATGGCCTCGCGTTAAATGAGGTTTTAAGGTTTCAACTACCTGAAACCTAGTTTCCGAGAACGTAACAATGCATATGATATGACTGGGAAAGAAAAATCCAAAGACTGATTCCAGAAAGTTTACTTCAGTCGAGAGAACTTAAAAATTTCCAAAATTTTAGTCTATTCAGCTCTCCTATCTGCATCTCAAAGGACCAACAGAAGTGCATAGGCTAAAGCAAACATTCCTCTCTTCTTTAAATCAGGAAAAAGTGACGTTCAAAGGTGACATGTCAAATTTGTGACAATTTAAAGAAGCAAAACAAAAAAATTCAGATCTTCAGACTCTAAATTATAGCTGTATTACTTTATACTGATTTTAAAAAGGCAAATTTGAACTTGAAAAAAAAATTAATGATAAATTACTATTATACTTTGAAACAAATAATGTTTATAAGTAATGAAATGGACATGCACATGGAGAAAAGGAAACTATATATATACCATGTTTTAAATACCAAAAACAATTTAAGTTTTATTTACATGTTTAGGAGATTTTTTACTTCATTTCTAAATAATAAAGGATTTTAGATTAGATATAATACTAACTGTATTATAGCAGTTACATCCCTAATATTTTTTCTAAACCAGTCTTTCTTTCCTCTTAACCCTTTAAATGATATGGAATAGAGAATGCACCAAACCGATAATCTCTTATTTATTTAGCTACTATAATCTGTGGCAAATGGATAAAGATTTGAGATACACAGAAATATGAATGTACAAATTTCTTTCAAGCCATTCTTTTTCACTTTCATCCCCAAAATTTTATTCCCAGTGTTGGTAATGAATATGGGTTAGATAAAAGAAAATTTCCATGTAATGAGAAGACTGCTGAACTACAAACCACTAGTCACTAATTCTGAATATTGGTCAATACAACAGAATTCTCATACATTAAAATAACCCAGGCACTGCCCTGGAGTTAAAATTCTGATGTTGTTCTAGTTTCCTAGCTGCCAGAATGCAATATACCAGAAACAGAATGGCTTTTAAAAAGGGGAATTTAATAAGTTGCTAGCTTACAGTTCTAAGGCCGACATAATGTTCCAATTAAAGCAAATCTATAGAAATGTCCAATCAAAGGTATCCAGGGAAAGATACCTTGGTTCAAGAAGGCCGACGAAGTTCAGGGTTTCTCTCTCAAGTGAGAAGGCACATGGTGAACACAGTCAGGGCTTCTCTCTCATCTGGAAGGGCACACGGCGAACACAGCATCACCTACTAGTTTTCTCTCCGGGCTTCTGGTTTCATGAAGCTCCCCAGGAGACATTTTCTTTCTTCATCTCCAAAGGTTGCTGGCTCGTGGACTCTCTGCTTTGTGGTGCTGCAACAACCTCTGCTCTCTCTGAATCTCCTTCATTCTTCAAAATGTTTCCTCTTTTATAGGAATCCAGAAATTTATCAAGACCCACCGGGATGGGTGGAGACATGTCGTCACCTAATCCAATTTAACAACCACTCTCGATTACTTCACATCTCCAGGGAGAAAATCTAATTACGGTTTCAAACATACAATGCTGAATAGGGATTAGAAGAAACAGCCACCTTTACAAAATGGGATTAGGATTAAACGTGGCTTTTTTAGGGTACATACATCATTTCAAACCAGCACAGATGTAAAATTTTAAAATGTTTTTGCATAAGGAAGAACAAAGGAATGTCAATACTGCAGGGTGTTGAAAACAGACAGTGATTAATATTTTAAAACTTTAACTTATGTGTGAGACTGAAGCAAAAAATGTTTATTTGGTACAAAATTTATATTTTGACTAGTGCATTTCCTAATATAATTTATGCAGACAGCTTAATTGAAAACCACAGTACATGGAACCTTGAGCAGGGCATGAGATTTTATAGGTTTGTCCAGAGTGATGCCCTGATAAATCCCAGAGTGATTTGAATGGTAAAGTAAAATAAAATTTAAAAGAATTTGCAAATTCTTCTTGGGGAAATGGTGAGAATGGGGGAAAATTCAACTTCCCCAAGTGGAGAATTCTTGATATTCTCACAAGCAGTGGGGAGAACCAAAGCAATAGGCTGAGCCCCCAATCTTGGAGTTTGTTCATATGAAACTTAACCCTGCAAAGGATAAGCTAAGCCTACTTAAAATTAGGCCTAAGAGTCACCCCCAAGAGAACCTCTTTTGTTGCTCAAATTTGGCCTCTCTCTCTCTCTTAGGCAACATGACAAACAAACTCACTGCCCTCCCCCTCTACTTGGGACATGACTCCCAGGGGTGTCAACCTTCCTGGCAATATGGGACAGAAACCCTAGAATAAGCTGGGACTCAGCATCAAGGGATTGAGAAAACCTTCTCAACCAAAAAGGGAAAGAGAGAAATGAGACAAAATAAAGTACCAATGGCTGAGATATTACAAAGAGTCGAGAGGTTATCCTGGAGGTTATTCTTATGCATTATATAGACATCACCTTTTTAGTTAAGGTGTAATGGAGAGGCTGGAGGGAGCTGCTTGAAAATGTAGACCTGTATTCCAGTAGCCATGTTCCTTGAAGATGATTGCATAATGATATAGTTTTGGCAATGTGACTGTGTGATTGTGAAAATCTTGTGTCTGATGCTCCTTTATCTACCTTATCGACAGATGAGTAAAACATATGGATTAAAAATAAATAAATAATAGGGAGAACAAATGTCAACATAAATTTAGTAGATTGAAATGCTAGCGATCAATTAAAGGGAGGGGTAAGGGGTATGGTATGTATGAATTTTTTTCTGTTTTCTTTTAATTTCTTTTTCTAAATTGATCCAAATATTCTAAGAAATGATCATGATGATGAATATACAACCATGATGATATTGTGAGTTACTGATTATATATCAAGAATGGAATGATCACATGGTAATAATGTCTGTGTTTGTAGGTTGTTATGTTTAATAAATAAATAAATTCTGTTGTAATATTATCTGGCTGCCCTGAGTTTATCCTTGGTTTGAAAGCAGAGGAAGGAGGAAGAACTGGTAGCAAGAGCTTGCAATGTCAACTATTTGGCATAAATTACCTGAATATACTTAGGTGCCTGTTTTTTTAAAATAGGCATTAACTTACCGACACCTAAATTAAAGATTTACTTGCATTCTTTTCTTCTGTACTTGGCATATTCTTACTTTCCAAAATCTCTTTCTTATTCTTATTTTCATTGAACTTTCTTATTACATCCATGAATCTCTTAACTCTAAAGATATGTGAAGTGTTTGGGTTTTTTGGTTTGTTTTGTTTTAGTTTTCTTCAGTTCCTGCATTGCTTCCTCCAATTTCTTCTTTTCTGTTTTGTTATGGTCTCAAACTGTCTGGTGGTCTTTGGCTAGATATTCAAACTTAAAAGCAAGGAATGAAAAAGCTGATCAGAAGGTCTACAGGCATAAGCAGTCTTGTCAACAGGTGATGGGCATCACTAGCATGGAGTAATAAGAGTAATAAGGAAGCCATACTTTCTCAGTTGGGAACACCCTCCCCATCCCCCAAATCTAGAGAGTGTGAAAGTGAGAGAAAGAGAATTAACGTTTTTTCTCAAGTCATTTTCCCCAGGTAGGAATCCTCCAAACTTCTGCCTGGGGAGCTATGAGCCACCTTTCTACAACTAAGCAGGGAGGCTTCCTCCTAACTTTTCTCTTTGGTAAAATATTTCACCCCACCCTTATCTGGTGCCTCTGACCAGAGCTTCCCCAATTCATCCTTCTCTACCTTAAACTGGGACAGGTAAAAGGATTTGAAGAACTGCTCCTATTCAAGTTTTCAATCAACACTCCAACTTTCAGCCCCACTCCACACCTTTCCCGGTGTCTCCAGTGACTGAACTTTTCCAGGACTCTGTGGCATACAATTGTTTAACCAAGGCTCTCTCACTCCTCCCACCTCCTCACAGGCTCAGATTTCAGCTTCCTTTTGTCTATTACCACTCCTGTCTACTTCTTGGCTTCCAAAATCATTTACTTCTTTGCTGACCTCTCCTGTCCTGTTCTTTATCCTTATGGGCTTATTTTATTCCTTTACTACCATTTTTAGTAGATTTCAGAGAGGGCAGAGATTAATGCATGTATTCAAAGTGTTTAATTACAAAGTGTTTTAATTCAATGTGTTTAAATGATTACATGGTCACTCAAGTTTCTTCTAGAACTCTGATTCTGTGACTATGATGTTTTAACTGCCTGAATGCATTAACAGGAATAGAGAGGGCATCTTACTTATTTTGGAGTATTAGTAACAAGAATAAACAACAGAAAAATCATATTTGTACCTGGCATTGTGTTGTGCTTTTCCACATTATCTCATTCCAGCTGATGCTCAAAGACATTAATTTGTCAGTCATCCAGCTAGAATTAAACATCCAGCCTGGGTTTTTAAGCCTAAGCTCTTAGTGTGTTCCAAAAATCAAGTTCCAGATTCCAAAGTACAGATAAACTCTGAAAGATCTTTTTTTTCCCATTTTCAGTGACTGCTTTTTTTTAATGAACAACAAACAAACATTCTTGACATGATTACAATCAATGGCTCACAATATCATCACATAGTTGTGTACTCATCACCATGATCATTTTTTTGAACATCTGCATCTCTCCAGCAAAAGAAAGAAAATGGAAAAAAGAAAAAACTCGTATATACCATACCCCTTACCTCTCCCTCTCACTAACCACTAATATTTCAATCTACTCAATTCATTTTAACCTATGTTCCCCCATTATTTGTTTATTTCTTACCCAAATTCTTTACTCATCTGTCCATATCATGGATAAAAGGAGCATTAGATACAAGGTTTTCACAATCACACAGTTACACTGTGAAAGCTGTATCATTATACAATCATCTTCAAGAAACATGGCTTCTGGAACACAGCTCTACAGTTTTAGGCACTTCCCTCTAGCCACTCTAATACACCATAAACTAAAAAGAGGATATCTATATAATGGTTAAGAATAACCTCCAGGATAACCTCTCGACTCTGAAATCTCTCAGCCACTGACACTTTATTCTGTCTCACTTCTCTCTTCCCCATTTTGGTTGAGATTTTCTCAATCCCTTGATGCCATGTTGCCAGGGAGGTTTATACCCCCCGGGAATCATGTCCCACGTAGAGAAGGAAAAGGCAGTGAGTTTGCTTGCTGTGTCAGCTGAGAGAGAGAGGCCACATCTGAGCAACAAAAGAGATTCTCTGGGGGTGACTCTTAAGACTTATTTTAAGTAGGCTTAGCCTATCATTTGTTGGGATAAGTTTCATAGAGGCAAACCCCAAAATTAAGGGCTCAGCCTATTGCTTTGGTTGTCCCCACTGATTGTGAGAATATCAGGAATTCTCCAAATGGGGAAGGTGAATAATTCTGAAAGATCTTATTTAACTCTCAGATTACTTAGGGGAATCACACTGACTATATACACTCTTATTCATGTACAGTTCTTTGCAAATTGTCTGCAGATGCCCAAAGATCCTATGCAGACCCTGCATGGGGAAATTCTAAACTCATTAATTTAAGTGGCATCAACACATTCCTAAAATCACCTCCAATTAACCGTTGCAACTTTTTGGAAAATCAATCTATCTCTCGTTCTCCCCATCTCCCCCTACCTCTCTTCCTCTCTATACTCCTGACAACTCCCACATGGATTTATCACTTCCTCAAAAAATCTTCTCTCTCCAGAGAATAAGACAAGATTTATTATCAAACCAAGTACAAGTGAATATAAACCAAAGGCCATGTACAACTCAAAGCTACTTAATGCTTAAGAGAAATGTAAAAAATCTGTTTCATTGTTCTTGAAGTAAATATTCAGGCAAAAGTAGCCCTATTAATGCTATATACTTTATAATTTTATTTGAAGTATATTTCAGTTTATATTTTATTAGTTAACTAAGTCACCTCCAAGTAAATATTCTAAGAGATATTAAAAGTATCTTCCTGATAAATCAGAAGATTACAAAATAGATTGGAAATAAAGAGAATGCGAAGTGGTAGTAATGAACTAAACTAAGAATAAATTAAATTATATATATTTAAAGACTTCAATAGACATTCTGATCACAGCGCAAAGACTGTGTCTTCTTGCTCATGATTATTTAATTGTATAAGGAATCTTTACTATTCCAAAAGCCAAGACTGTCCAGTTTAGAAATCTTTCTACTAAAAACACTTCTAGGATTACCGATCACGAAATTCCAGGCACCTGGAATTAGGCATTGTCCTAAGAATTAACAAAATTAGCACAGAAAAACTTCCCAAAGAGAGAAACTCCCCCACTATATGGTAAATATTTAAGATAAAATATCAGATTGGTATACATAATTGCCTCAAGTTTTAGGTTAAAAATGCTTCAGTTTAAGTCCATAACCTCACCAATAAGGCTTGAACTGGGTACACTTTATATATATATATAAGTGATAGGGATAGGAAGTTTCTTAGAACATTAGGAAATATTGATTGGTGGTGAAGGGAAATGCATTTTAGAAAGACTATTTCCAAACACGTATTTTAAACTCGGCCCCTAAATTAAATATTTGAGACCTGAAGAAAAGTTTTCACATAAAACAGCAGTATTAAAATGTTTCATTACCATTTACATTAGTCAGGATTCTATACAGAAAGGAGCCAACAGCATATATATATATACATATATGTAAATATTATGAGATTTATTTACGAGAATTATCTCAAGTCTGAATCTCATAGGGTTGGCTACAAGTTGGGAACTCTAATGAATGTTTCAATTAATTCCCCAGAAGAAGATGGCTGGCTGAGACAGAGGTAAAAATTCTTTTTGACTGCTGAAATAATCACTTGTCCCTTTTAGGCCTGCAACTGACTGGATGATCAGACTTCTTTCATTGCTGAAGGCAATCTCCTTTGTTCACTGTAGATACAATCAGCTACAAATGCAATCAACTGACTGATGATTTAAAGCCATGAAATACCCTCACAGTAACAATCAGGCCAGTGCTTGTTAGACTAAATTGGACACCATAACCTAGCCAAATTGACAGAGGAATTTTAACCTTCCATCTTACAGGAAAAAAAAAAACAGGAATGGAAATTAGTGTTTCTACTTAAGTCAACAAAAGTTTAGAAAAGACAATTCTTTAAAAGGGTATCTCTGAATACTATGAAAATCGAAGGCAAAGAACACAGAGAGGAAAATGAAATTAAGACTTAATTTCTGCCTTCAATAATTTCATAATTTAGTTAAAGAGACAATTCAGGGATTTGGTAAGATTAGCTATATATGGTCTATAAGAAGGAACTGGAACTACTATAGGTCATTCCCAGACAGCTAACAAATGTGCATCATACCTGGGGGTTACGTTCTAAGGTAATGATAGAATGGAGTCAAAAATGCCCTAAAAAAATCCCTTTAGTCTCCCATTACACTTATTTCCATTCCTCTTTATTTAGCGTAGATGGTCTGTATTTAGGGTATTTACTCCATCTCTCCCTCCGTTTCTTCCTCTTTAAAATAAGGATCAGGGCAGGCCACGGAGGCTCAGCAGGCAAGAATGCTTGCCTGCCATGCCAGAAGACCCGGGTTCGATTCCCGGTGCCTGCCCATGTAAAAAAAATAAATACATAAATAAAATAAAATAAGGATCATAATGTATCTATATAAGTAGGCTGTTGAGAAGATTAAATGAGTTAAGGTTAGAGAACCTAGCAGGTAGTGTTCAGTCAATCAATAAAGGTAAGCTATTATGATTAGGGATCATATTTTTTTAATTTATCTTTAGACAAAAGAATCATACTTAACTGTAAGACTATAACTATAAGGCCTGTGGGAATTGAGAACGACTGAGGGAATAGAGTCACTTACTTCAACTGCAATCAAAACCTCTCAAAAGGGGCAGGCCACAGTGGCTCAGCAGGCAGAGTTCTTGTCTGCCATGCCAAAGGCCTGGGTTTGATTCCCAGTGCCTGCCCATGCAAAAAAAAACAAACTCTCATAAGAATGTTAGTGCTCAGTGTGAGGAATCATGGCTAAAATAGCTTTAAAAACATGGTTCCCCCCTTTGGCGGAGCAAAAACATATAATACCCACATTCTGTGCTTAAAATATAATTTCACTGTATTCATTCCTCCTTTAAGTACATTCCTTCCTTCTCTAGCCTTGGTCCATCTGATAAACTAGGTGATCAAGGCATACCAACTTTTCAAGAGCATCCCAAGTTTCCTTTAGGGAATATGTGTATTCTGTTTTGTTTTGTTTTTAATTTCAATTGGTCACACCTCATTGGGGGGAAAAAAAACCCATACATAAGTTTCTACTAAATACAAAGAGGTGCTCAAATACATAAAAACCAAATCATTTCATCCAAGCTAGGAAACAATATGTCTATTTTGGAAAAAGCTTAGGCTACAATTTCCCAACCAGTCCAAAAGGGCACTCTGATGCACTGCAAGGTGGTGTGCATGTGTCAATATTTTGAGTTTCCTCATCCTCTTTCTCAATTTCTGACTATGAACTGGTAACTTCATCAGGTGACTGACACATGATGAAATATACTACTCTATCCTTCTAACAGTTGGCAAGCAGGGGCTGCCCAAGTTTAGGAAACTCTAGCTTTTTAAAATTGTAACTTATTTTAAAATACAAAATAAAAACCAGCCATTTCAAAATCAATTATGTTAAAGCAATTAATTCCACAGTAAAAGATGAGTTGATTTCATTTCTAACTCTCACAAGTGAGTTTCCCACTTTAAATCACTTCATCTAAAACTTTAAAATTTCTTTTATATACATGGATGGGATTTTAAACATTTTTTTATTGTGAAATATAACATATAAACAAAAAAGCAACAAATCAAAGTACATTTTAACAAGTAGTTATAGAAGATTTCAGAGTTTTGGTAACTGTTCCACAATTTTAGATTCTTCCTTCTAGCTGCTGCTCCACTGCACTGGAGACTGAAAGAAATATCAATATAATGCTTCAGTAGTAATACTCATTTGTTAAATCCTATATTCTCTGTTATAACTCCTCCTTCTCCTTTGATTCTTCTCCCAGTCTTCAGGAGTATTTGTGCTATGCCCATTCTAATTTTTTTCACATTGGAAAGGGATGTCCCTGGTGGGAAGGTTTAAGAATTCCATATTTTTAATCCAGTCCCTCAAGGGACTTTGCCAGTACTTTTTAATTATCTGCCCAACATACTATGGAATGTATCTTACTATGGGATACATAATACTATGGGATGGGTATTACATTAAGCACTTATTTCCATTCTGGGCACCATGTGTTTGGGTTGTTTAAATGAGCTCTCTAGGTTGAGTTACGACTATGTGCAACAGAAAATTTAGGTTTTGAAGAAAATAAACCTCTCTTCCTTTGGACTCATACAATAGGTGAAGTTCGAAAATACAAACAATATCATCCTTTACCCTGTATTCTGATTTAACTTAGTTCCAACTACATCAGCTTCATTCTCACTTCTAATGGAAGGAAGCCTGATTTTTGGCTTCTTTAGCAGTTAGCGTATATAGCAATGCGGCTTTCAGAGCTGCAGAACTCCCAACTCTGAGTCTTAGGTGGCACAGGTACCAAAAATTTCAGGGAAATACCATGTTCTAGATAACACAGCACAACATCTCAAAATCTAGAAATAACATTTGCAGCTCTGGACTAAATGTGACTCCTATGAGTTTACAATCTAGGCCCCGATTTTCTTATAGGTATTTTCTAAGAGAGACCATATGATATCCTGAGCATCTTTTTTTTGTTTGTTTTACATGGGCAGGCACCGGTAATCGAACCCGGGTCTTTGGCATGGTAGGTGAGAACTCTGCCTGCTGAGCCACTGTGGCCCACCCTGAATATCTTTTTAACCCATTTTTGTTTTCAATCCCAAATCAGTCATTACCTGGTCACTTGGGCAGCAACTGCTAATTTTAAAATGAACAGACTCATTTACAAAGTACACTACTAACACAAGTACCAGACATATAACACACACAAAAAAACATTGTTTAGGGATGATCATTGTGATGGCCAGGTAACAAGGGGGTAAAAAATGACTGTCTGTTCGCAAAGATGTCACCGAAAGCAAAGAAGGATGACCCTGCCCCTCCCAAAACCAAAGCCAAAGCAAAGGCTTTGAAAGTCAAGAAGGCAGTACTGAAAGGCATCCACAGCCACAAAAAAAGATCCATACTTCACCCACATTCCGCCAGCCCAAGAAACTGTCTCAGAATATATCCTCAGAACAACGCCCCCAGGAGAAACAAGCTTGACCACTATGCCATCATCAAGTTCCCCCAACCAGTGAATCAGCCATGAAGAAGACTGAAGAAAAAAACACACTTGTGTTCATTGTGGATGTCAAGGCCAACAAGCACAACAAGCACACATCAGGACTGATGGAGAAAAGAAGGTATATGTTCAACTGGCTCCTGACTATGATGCTTTGGATATTGCCAACACAATTGGGATCATCTAAACTGAGTCCAGCTGGCAAATTCTAAATATAAGTTTTTGGACCACACCAAAAAAAAGCTAGGAAGAGGAACAAAAGTCACTCAGATGTCATCCTGCTAAATTTATTAAACATCTACTTAACCTTGTACAGCTAATTTCTGTCCACATGAAAGGTATGAATTTTAGTGGCAAATCTTGCATAGTCAACAAGTGGTTAAAAAAAATAGCATCAGCCTTCCTCATAAAGAGACACAAAATATAAATGAATCCACCATTCTGCACACTGGCACCAACTCTTTAGGAAGACACTAGAATTTTTCCTAAAGATAGGAAGTATTTGCCACGCTTACATCTTGCCAAAACAATTTCAAGAAGTAATCATGTGATTCAGCCATCTCTCCTACACTTTCTTCTGAAAGTATTGATGGCTTTCATAGAGAAAGACTGTCTCATCTTTAGTGATGTCTCCAAAGCTAATCACCTTGCTTGCTTTAACACATATAAGAAATAAAGTACCTTCCAAATTGATAGTATCATTTGTACTTCAGAAACTATTTTTAATCAATTTTAAGAATAATTTTCTTAAAGCAAGGATATGCAGAGACATCTTCCCCTTGAGTTAGAGCATTAACCAACTGAAGTTCTAAGTTATACCTAGCTATTTTGCCACGGGGAGAAAAAACACATGAAAATGTAGCCTATATAATTATATATCAAATTATAAATGCCTTCAGGAAAAAAACTATATGCACCTTGGTGCTCTCTCATCCAGTACAGCACACAAAATTAGGTGCTCACAGATTTGCTGAATTAAACACTAATGGAGAAAAGATATATTACAATATTTATCCTAATGCTTTTTCATGGATGCTGGATCATTATTTATCACATAAAAACAGTGACATATAATCTAAAGAATCAGAATGCCTCATGTACTGCAGTATGGCATAGAATTGAGAGGAAAAATATAAGGAGCATCATTCATCCAACAATTTTGAAGCATCCACATTCATCTGTTAGCTGTTTTGAAGAATATAAAGTTCAGAAAGACATGGCCCTTGACTTCCAGAAGTTTTTGAAAGAAAGGAAAACCACCACCATTTACCAAAGTTACTATGTACTGGGCACTGTGCTAAGAACTTTCAGGAAGACAAGCAAACCTACAACAAAATGTGAAAACTTTTTTTTTTTTGGTAACACCTTAAAAAAACTACTATAAGAACTGAAATCATGGAAAGGACACTTCTAGCTTAAATTAAGGAAAGGATGGACAATAAAGGATGATCTTATTGTAATATCTGAGTTTGAAGAGGTAGTATTTCAACAAATGGATACATCTGTTGTACCATTAAAATTGATAGTATCATTTGTATTTCAGAAACATGGATACAGAGGTAAAACAAAAGTCAAAGTGCATCAAGGAAATGAAAGCAGAAGAAAACACTATAAAAAAATAGGCCTGATCATAAAGGATACAGACATTTTTGCTTATTACACAACTTTATTTTCCTTTTGTGTTTTAATCTTTATATTTAATGTCTTTACAAACACACCCATTATAAGCAGCAACCCCTCAATCACACTTGGTACTCAATAAATCCTTTACCCTGCTTTATTTTTTTCTATAGCACTTAAAATGTATCTATAGACATATGAAAAAAAATGGAATATAGACTATAAGCTTTGTATAAATGTTAAATTCTTGAACTTTATAACTGTACTTAAAGTGGTTAATATAGTGAATATCCTTGTTTTTAGGAAAAATTTATATATAAATTAGAGGGGTCTTCATCTTTGCTTTACCTGTCCTTTTCCTCTTCTACCCTTGCTCAAATAACTGTATTTTTCTCCATCCTTATAATCCCATATAGATGTCATATGCACATATACATACATACACAGGTCTTTTGCAGTAATTTGTATTTCCCTATCTACTAATTTAAAAAAATAATAAACTGATTATAGAAGACATGTTCATTGAGAGGGGAGAAATGGAAAAATACACCCCCCCAAAGAAAAAAAACCTAAAATGACCAAAGTTGACCCTCACCAATATTTATGGGCATATATATCCAGTCTTTTCTATGCACAGATATAAACATGTAAATGTTTCTTCATAAAAATAGGATATTACTGTACATATTTTAGTATCCTGCTTTTTTCTCTTAATATCTTTTACCAACCAGGATTAACCGAAATCATCTTGCACTGATCAACTAAATACATTTTATTAAAGGATATGAGGATAGCCTGCCATCTAGTTCATCCCATACCCAGGAGGAAGTATAAATAAAGAAAAAAAGGAGAGTAATTTGATTACAACATATAACAGTGACAGAGTATTCTCTTTAAAAAATTCTTTTAAATAGTAAAATTTACATAAGAACTTTGCTATCTGAATATGTAGATTTTTTTCCTTGTTGCCTTAATTTTAAATTGGTTTATGAAACTCACTGCACAAACTCAGGTTTTACGAGTCTATGGATACTTTATTAAATACACTTAAATTTAAGCTAACTAAGATATCCATTGTTAGTAGTTCTAAGCAAATTGCTTTTCTTAAATAAAAACATATGTAAAAAAAAGTAAAATTTACATCAAATATAGGATCATTTATAAAAGGATATGAAGATATAAAGCAGGTAACCACAACAGCAACTAAATGAAAACAATGTTATTCTTCTCAAAAAAGATGAGTCACTGATTGTGTAACTAATTATATCCTTGAAGAATGCTATATATAAAAAAATCATAATAGAGAAAAAGTCCATCAGACCCAAATATAGTCAACTTCTAAGCTTCTAGTACTGCCCTTGAGATCTAATTAGCATTAAGTAAAAGAGCCTAGGGCCCATTCTGAATTGTCAGACAGCTAGATAATACTAGTCATAAAAGTCATAATCTCCACCCTCACAATCACACTCTAATTCCAGTCCAAGCTAAGGTCAAGAGGGGTAGAAGAGAATCATTTAACCCCTCATTCTGATTAAAACTCTCTTCCATGCATAAAACCTATAAAGGCAGAAGGAAATAGCCAGCATGGCAAAAGGAGCTGTGAGCCAATGATTTAGCAAGCTGGTAAAGCAGGCAAATGTCTCAAGAAGCCAGAAATGAGAACCCAAAGCACTCGACATAATGCTCGATAGAGAACAAAGCATAAGCAAGGTAACTCCTTCAACAGACGTTCTAAGCATGAGTTCAGTAAGTACATTCTCTTTTTTTCGCATGTGTGGTGGGAATAAGAAGGAACTAAATCCACAGGTGTAATTAACCTCTGAATCAACTCCTTCAATTAATGTTTGTTGTATAAGCAAGACAAAGTTTTAAAAACTGTAGATACATAAACAAGAGTAAAGCAGTACTGCACCTTTAAGGAGCTTAAGTCTAGCCAGAAACATAGGACATCTATACAAAAAATGAACATATATCATTTAGCACCTTACAAATATTTAACAAAGTGGTTGCAATCAGGGGCCAGCCAATGTGCTAAGCTGGGTAGTCAAAGGGGATTGAAATAGTCCTCCAGAAGAGGAGAGAGGCAAACAAATACTTTAATGCACGTTACGATAAATGCATATAAATTCTTCTGTGCACGGTATCAAAAGAATTCACTGAATCACACAAGATTGGACCCTTGGTCTCCATGAAATGGAAACTTTTTTCACAAGCATCAATAAAGGAATTAAAAATACTGAATAGGAAACATTAATGTGCATTTATAATGCAAAAGGATGTTCACAAATGCATAAGACCCAAAGAAAAACAAATGCAAAGATTTTAGGGAGGGGTTCAAGAAAGGAAACAGAGTAGGAATGAGAAAAATTATCAGGAAATAATTTTTTGGAAGATGCGGTTTGAAATGGCTCTTAAAAGAGGAACAGATAAAACATGGTTAAATGCACCACAAAGTTGAAATTGCTGGTAAATATGAGACTCATTATGACACCTCCCACAGGAAAATGGTTAAGAAAAGTGAAATCAGCCAGCACAACAAGAATACTTGCTCCTTCTGTGGCATAACCTAAATGAAAACACTGTGAAGAGCTAACTGTGGCTCCTGCCTACATCACCTCTGCAGTCACAGTAAAGTCTGCCATCAGGAGTCCGAAAGAATTGAAAGATCAGTAGAAGCACCACAATTTGAAACATCCCTAGCCTATAACAAATGGGTTAATTTATGTTGTTGTTGTTTTTAAAAAAAGAGGAACACATAAAAGTGAAGAAACTGTGTGCCACGCCCCAGATGATAAAGTCCTTGAAGGCAGGAAATTGCCTTATTCACGCTGCACCAAAAATAGGAACCTGAGCCTACCTACTAGATGCTAAAAAAAAAAAAAGAAAAAAAAAAGCCTGCTGAATTCCAATATAGTCTGAAGAAGACACATTAACAAAGCATGGAGGCAAGCATTGCATATTTAGTCTGGTAGGCAACAGAGATCCTTGGAAGATCTGAACAAGGAAGTAAGGCAAGTACATTTATACCTGAATATTCTTGTAGTATCACAGAACAGGATACATAAGAACACATTTCCCTTTATGAAAGAAAGTTAAGTAGCGGAGGAACAAAGAGAAAGGCAAAATTACCCTGCAAAACATAAATTCTCCTAATCTTTGAATTTTGTGGAATATGAATGTATCACCTATTCAAAAAATAAATAAAATTTAATTTTTTTTAATCTGCTCTGTAAGAAAAACAAGTTCACTCTTCAGAGGACTCCTTTCAGAGGACTTACAGTAGTCCAGGCAATTAACCTGAACTTATGTTGGAGGCAGTAAAAGTAGCTAAAAGCAATTTAAAAACGTAGTTGTCAATGCAATCTGACAAGTGAATGAAGATGTAGAGTGATGTAAGGGCCCAACCCTGAATAGAGTTAACTTCTTATATTAACTTAATTAAATGCTTTTGTATTATAAAAGCATTATATTCAGACAATTTGGAAGGTCTAAAAAGGAAATTCTCTGTATTTCTACCATGTAATAACCACCTGTTATATGTGCATGTATTTTCTTCCAGTCTTCTTTTTGTAAGTGTGGGGTTGTTGTTTTTTAACTGCTTTACTGAGATATAATTCACATGCCATACAATTCACTCATTTAAAGTGTACAATTCAATGGTTTTTAGTGTATTTGTAGAGTTGTACATTCATCTCCACAAATAATTTTAGAGCATTTTCATCATCTCCTCCAAAAACAAACCCTATTCCCAGCCATTACCTACTCCCCCAACCCATGGCAACCACTAATTTACTGTCTCTGTGGGTTTGCCAATTCAGGACATTTTATATAAACGGAATCATACAATATGTAGTCCCTTGTTACTGGCTTCTTTTACTTAGCATGTCTTCAAGGTTCCGCCACGTTGTGGCACATCTCAGGTACATCATTTCGTTTTACAAGCTGAATAATATTCCACTGTATTAAGTTTGTCTTTTTAATACAACTAAAATTTTTCCAGATATTTTGTGTTCAGCATCTTTCACATTATAATTGCCTTATATATGTCACTTTTAGTGAAAAACAATGTTCCATCAAATAGTTGTACACACAGTTTAATCATTTTATTGTTGTTGGACATTTGAACTGTTTCCAGTTTTTTTTCCTACTGCAAATAAACTTTTTGAAATATAAGTGGGAGCTCCTTTCTTAATGAGCTATCTGGATCCAGAGAAATGCCTCTCCCAGAAGCCAAGCTTCCTAATGAGAAGTGCTATAGAGGGCAAGAGTTATGTTCTTCCAGGGAAAAATCGAAATTTCATCTATCCCAAATCTTGGTAAAGGATAAATGTTAAAAGCTACCTAAGGTTGAAAAGGGTGCCTCCCAAATGCCAGATTAATAATGAAAACACGTAACTATTAAGACATTCCATCAGAAATCTAGGGGGAAGAAAAAAAGGGGAACACTTGGCCAAGTGTGACAGCTAGTATGTTGAAACTTCAAAGAAATCAGACTGTTTTTACTTTACATAGCAAGTCAGAGGAAAATCAAGAGGAGAGAACATTCTGACTAAAACAGTAAAGATGCGGTTACTCTTGCTGCTGGATGAAACTGAGTTAAATCCCAACAGGTGAACAGAAGAGGAAGATGACACATATAACCCTCAAGGGTTCTCAGAAGCAATTAGACATACTGAGTTCCCCATAAACATTGTCATTGCAGACTGCCCTCCATTCATTAACCAAAAATGTAAACAAACTAAGTCACAAAGGTTTTAAAATTCAGAGCTAGTTATAGGATTGTTAATCCTTACCCCTTAGAAATAGATCTAAAAATAAAACTACTTGCTACATGTTCCTCAAGAAATAGTTGGTACAAAGATTGGAATGTGACGCCAATTAATAAACTTTGAGAGTGATGTGCCAAAAAGACTTCAGATAGCCTGGACCAAAACCAGTAATAATAAAGAAACAGTATCACTTGACATTTTTCTTGGTGACACTGAGATTCTAGGAGTAATTTTAGAAGTAAACAAACATCTTTAACACTAAAATCAATGGGAACTACAAAAGAAATTCTGGGAGAAAGAGGGAACAGAATGACTCAAACACATAAAATTAAAGATAAAAACGTTAAAATATATTTAAAGAATTTGTATTCACAACTTGAAGGCAAGAATAAAATACCCAGTTATTACTATCATGAGGATTATAGGTAAGGGAGCATAGCCATATACAAGGGGTACCAACTGAACTGTGACACAAATAGCTAGTATTACATTTTTTTAACCCAGATGAGCAACAAGGAATTCTTACCTCTCCATAGGCACATACACTCATGGCATGTACGAGCACACAGTGTGCATACGCATGCATACACGCATACACACACACACACACACACACACACACACAGAGTAAATTATGACTTAAAACCTGAACAAACCCAATGTTCCTTGACTTTCCAATTAATTTCGTCAAGGTAAGCAATTTTCCAACTAAGGTTATTTGTTTTGAAGAAATTACTTCCATGATCTAAAAGCTTTTCAAGTCAAAGCTCAGTACACCATCCCTCTTCCCCTACTCCACTGTTACATTAGTCTACTGCCTTTCAAAGGCAATATTTAAAATTCTCATCTGCAAGTCAACGTAAAGGCATGCTGCTTGGCAAACAAGCTCCTCCCAAGAACAGTATTATTGTGTATGGCCTATTATGTCTCTAACATGCAAATAAAAGTATTCCCTCGTGTAACATTTTTCTATTTTTAGGCTACAGGTCACTAGCAATGTTTTATCTGAAATTAAAATGTAGACTCATACATCTACTAACTGGATACATAAATGACAGGCTTAATCAGTTTTTCTAGTTTTCTTTCTGCTAAATTAAATCCCATAAAATACCTTCAAATATTTCATTCAAGCCTTCTACTTTGAAGACAAAGATTTTTCCAACTATGGACAAGAGCTTAAGACTACTACGATTTATAATCACAAAGGCCACACACTGAATAGATACATTTTCAGAACAGAAACAGTAACAGGTTTATACTCCCAACTATCCATTGTTCAACTGGGTCAAATGTTTCTGTTGCATTTTAAACAGCTTAGCCCTTGACGTGATAAGGGTGACAGCCAGCCAAAGACTCTTAATGTTCTTCAGTGGTATATAATCACAATCCTTTAAGAAAGATGTAGAAACTACCAGCTGAAGTCTGTTAATATCTTAATAGCAACTTTAGCATAAGAATTAATCACAACACAACTATTTTAGGAAAATTATGTTCATAGAGCTTCAGATTTTATATGAGAATTGGAACCAGGATATGAGAAGTGGAACCCGAAAACCCATTTTACAATGTAAAACACATCTATTAAGCTAAAAACAGTCATTTGCATTCTACACTTTTTTGGTTGTTATATATAATCTGCCAATTTCTGTATGACTGGGAACGTGGTTTATGTTGTGAAACAGCCTCTTAAACCTGAGAATTAACAGTGTGTGCGACATTTAAAAAGTCACTTTTCTTGTGTGTATGAACAAGCATTAATGTGAGAAAAACGTTTTGCAAAATTCCCTAGGAAAATGAGCTCAGTCCATTCACCGTTGCATAAATGCAAAACATTTTATCTAAACCACTTATCAAAAATGCTCTTAACTGGGTTAAACAAAGTAAATCTTTTCAAAAATTACTATTAGCAAAAAAAAAAAAAAATTACTATTAGCTTCAAAATCATGAAGGGAGGGGAGAGAAACGAGTTTTCGGTAAGAACAACGAAACAACACCACCAATTTAGAAGAATCCAAATTAAATCAATTAATTGACCGCTACCTCCAATAAAGAAAAACCCTTCCCAATCTAGCAACTTTTCTTTTGGATTCTCAACTCTCACCATTTCTCCCGGCAGACTATTTGCTCCTCCCTAAACTCATCCCAACTCCGGCAGCTTCTATGCCTTTATATCTCAGCTTAGAAAATGCCTTTCCCCTCCTCCTACCTGGTGAGGACTTACTCATCAGTCCTTCAAAACTCTGGGCAAAAGTCCCCTGAAGTGTACAAGCTTCCTTAGCTCCCCCAGGCAGAACTAGGTGTTTCAAGTTCCCACAGCATTCGGAAAGCCAAACCTCATCACAAGGCTTTCTTCTATCGCCTTGGGAGCTCAACGAAGAGCAGACTTCCTCCCTCAGTCATCAGAGTCAAGGCAGGCAGAAATGCTAAGTGAATGTGCAAGGAATACCTTCTCTACTTAGACTGCGTGACCCCCTGGAACCAGATCGCATCTCAAGGAGACAAACGAGATCCTATCATTCTTCCCACCAGAGAACGAATACCAGAGGGCACACCCAGAGCCCTGGAAAAAGAACAATGAATGAACACAGAGCCGCCTCGCCTCTCACGACGTCCAAACTCCTCTTGGTCTCCGGGCATCGACTAGCTCTGCAGATTCTCTGCAGTTACAGAAGTGAACCATCCTGGCGGCTCTTACTTGGCACAGAAGATAGCCCTGGTTCTCCCTTCCAAAGCATCCCGGGGCCAATCCTCAGTCTAAGCATCCCAAACCTTTCATTAATAACCCACAGAGTCCTGAAAGCAAGGCGAGGCCCTTCTGTTTTTGTGGTGAGGCACTGACCCATTTCCTTTTCTCTTCCCGGATTCCTTTCGTCTTCCCTAAAAGGGTGTTACTTGGTGATGAACCCGGAGAGAAGGTGAAAGCATAGTCCCCAACTCCGCCGCCAGACATAAAAGAAACAAGTCTGTCCTAGTGACGATACGGCGAAGCTCCGGGTGGATTTTCCCATGGCCAAAACATGAGGAATGGGCACGTAGGTGGCACTGACACGTCTCCCCGACATACAACGAAATCTGAGTGGGGATGTGGGAACTCGGGTCGCCGGCCATGACACCGGGCCCCCCACCCGCCCAGCGCCACCCCAGGTGACAGCGGCCTGGCCCGGGCCCTCAGCCCGGCAGTTGCCGAGTCGCTCCGTCAGCGCCACCCCGGCCCGGCTCCAGGGAAGCCCGGCCTCGCTCCCCCGGCTTCCAGGGCCCGGCCAGGCCCGGCCGCCTACCTGAGGGAGACGGGGCGCCCGGGTGTCCCGACGTCCAGCGGCGGCGTCTCGTCCGCTCCTCCTCCCCGCGGCGGGTGAGGGAGCGGGAGGCGGTCACATTCGGCGCGTCCCCAGCCCGGGGGACGGGGCCCCGGGCAGACCCCGCATCGTCCCACTCACGCTCCGCGCCTCAGGGCACACGCCCCAAAGCCCGGCCAAGGGCCTGAGGAGAGCAGCAGGGAAGCCTTCCCGCTTTACGCTCGCTCTCGTTTTACTCCCGCCATCTAAAATGGCGGCCACAGTGCCCGCGATGAAGAGACTCTCGGACAGCCCCGGCAAGCGAGCCTTCTGCTCGGTACTCTTCCTCCCGGCCTGCGGGGCCTCCGATTCTGCTGCGGCGCCAGCCCGCCTGAAGGCCCCACTTCGAGCTTGGCTCGGGCATCGATCGCTGGGCCTGATCTCAAGGCCCGCCCCCTGGGGAAGGGGCGTGGCCTCGCGCTCCCGACGGCCGCAGCCGCCATTTTGGAGCCGAGCAGGTTGCCAGGGGAGCGCGGATCTTTGGAGTGTAGCTCCCGGGGAGAGCCCTAAAGCCTGGATGGGGAGAGAAAGCAGCCTAGCCGAGAATTGCGCGCCTGTCAGCATGTCGAGTCTCAGAGATGACCACATGTACACGTGCAGAGAGGACAGTATCCAGCTATGGCGCCTCCTCTCAGCAGTCTCACATCCGATGCCGAATCATGGCTCCGCCACTTACCAGTTGTGTGGGAAAATTCCTAAACCTTTCTGAGCCACAGTTACCTCAGTTGTAAATGAGGTTCATCCCCACCCCCACCAACTCCCATCAGACTGGCAAAAAGTTAAAAGACTGATATCCAGTTTGGTCCTAGGTATATGCACACCTGTCACGTATTCTCATACAGCAGTGGCAGGAGTGAATAGGGAGGGCAATTTGGGATTATTATTAACATTTTAAATGTAAGCGCCCATGCTCCCGGCAGTTCCATTTATAGGCACTCGTTCTAGAGAAATACGTACACACTCGCACAAAATGGTATGTGCAGAGATGTTTATTGCCATATTGTTTGGATTAGAGAAACAATAGAAAAATGTGGATTAAATAGGAAACTGGTTAAATGATGCCACACCCACAGTGTGGAATATCCCAACTGTTTAAAAGAATGCACTAAATCTACATACTGATAAAAGCAAACAAAAACCCTCCAAGATATGAAGTAAAAAAAAAAAAAAAAAAAAGACTTATGCAAGCACATGCATACAAAGCTACATAACACTATGTGTTACATTCATTCTTTTAAATATTTATTGACAGCCTGTTACATAGCGCACATTGCATTTAGGTATTAGGAAATCAACAATAATCAAAATCCCTGTCTTCTAGTAATGGGAGGAAAAAATGTGTAAATTCAGGTAGGAATATGTGCACTACAAGGAAAAATGAAGCAAGGTAAGGAGTTAAGGGCAGTGTGCTTGTTTGAAATGTTGTATGTACCCTAGAAGAGACATGTTTTAATGCTAATCCCATTTTGTGAAGGCAGCCGTGTCTTCTAATCCCTATTCAGTTTTGTATGTATGAAACTGTAATTAGATAATCTCCCTGGAGATGTGATTTAATCAAGAGTGGTTGCTAAACTGGATTAGGTTAAGGCATATCTCCATGCATTTGGGTGGGTCTTGATTAGTTTCTGGAGTCCTATAAAAGAGGAAACATTTTGGAGAATGAGAGAGATTTTTGAGAGAGCAGAGAATGACATACCCACCAGAAGCAGAGAGTCTACCAACCAGCTACCTTTGGAGGTGAAGAAGTAAACGCCTCCTGGGGAGCTTCATGAAGCAGGAAGCCAGGAGAGAAAGCTAGCAGATGACACCATGTTTGCCATGTGCCCTTCCAGATGAGAGAGAAACTCTGACTGTGCTCACCATGTGCCTTCTCACTTGAGAGAGAAACCCTGAACTTCAGCAGCCTTCTTGAACCAAGGTATCTTTCCCTGGATGCCTTTGATTGGACATTTCTATAGGCTTACTCTAACTGGAACATTATCTCGGCCTTAGAACTGTAAATTAGCAACTTATTAAATTCCCCTTTTTAAAAGCCATTCTGTTTCTGGTATATTGCATTCTGCAGCTAGCAAATCAGGATAGGCAGGAACATGTGATCCTGCATGAAAATAAAAGCCAGGGGAAAACTGAGGCATGGAATGTGGAGAGAACCCTGAAGGGGTATTTTTTTTTCCGGTAGGAATGATAACAATAACTCTTACCTCATAGGATTAAATAAGATTGTGTGGAGAGCACTTAGCACAGGGCCAGACGGTTGAGACTTCAGTATCTGAAGCCAGCCTGCCTGAGTTCAAATCTGAACACTACCGCTTCCTGATCTGGGACTCGGGCAAGTCACTTAAACCTCTCAGTTCCTCAGTATCCTCATCTATAACGAAAATGTGATAGTTTTTAAAAGTTGTAAGGATTTAGTGAATTTAAAATGTAAAGCGCTTAGAATAGTGACTGGCCTGTAGTAGTAACATTAAATACAGTTAGCTGTAATTAAAGCTATCACTTATCATCACCACCATTGTCATCAGCAGCAGCATCATCGGGTGAGGCAGAGCAACAGGGTCACACTTGGCTCATTCCCAGGTCATGCCTTCCTTTAATCTCCTCCAGCTGGTATTTGCCAAGCATTTTGCAGTTTAGGAAGCTCAAGAAGACTGTGCCTTATTCAGACCTCACAGCTGATCTGGAAAGATGGCTACACCTTCGTTTTTTAGATGAGGGACTAGAGACTCAAAATGTTCAATGACTCAAGCCAGGTCACCCAGTGCAGAATCAGGGAGCTTAATCTGACTGCCAGACCAGCCCTTCCCACCATCCCTGATTTGAAAGCCTGTGGAAGAGATAAAGTTGAATCAGACTTTCCCCCACCTGTCAGGGAGCTCCCAACCCCTATCATGGGGAGGAAAATGACTCCAGGGCCTCCCCATCCTTTGTGTTAACTCCCCTCAGCCTTGTCAGTTCAGCAAACAGCTGAAGTTCACCTTTTCTCCAGCTGCCTGCAGGTTGATAAAGGTCATTTCGGCAAAGGCTTCTATTGCCTGAAAGATTGGGAGGCTCCATTCTGTTCTCCTCTTCAGAGGTCCCAAAGCTAACAGGGATTGCAAACTCAAGTGCCTGCAGGTACTAGGCAGGTGAGATGAATGAGTAAAGTGGACATGGGGTGGGGAGCTATGACCCTTTGGAGATGTAGGTCCCATCTAAAGCAGGCAGCTACCACTCAGCCACCACAATGGTTACCAGAGAGGGCTGCAACCCAGTGATGGTGGTTCTTAGGGTTTTGTCTTTTTTTTTTTAGCCAGAAACCAGACTTTTATTTTTTATTCATTCTATAAATATTTATTGAGCACTGAACTATGTACAGAGTACTGTCCTAGGTGCTTGGACACATCATTAAACAAAACAGACAGCAGTACCTGCCCTGAAGGAACACACATTCTAGAAAGAGGAGATAGATTAAAAAATAATAATAAATAAGTAAAATATGTAATTTGTGAATAAATGCTTTGGAAAAAAATAAAGCTGGGTGAAGGGGACTGGGAGGGGGACAGGTTACAGAATGAAAGAGGGTGGACAGAGTAGGCCTCACTGAGAGGTAACGTTTGAGCAAAGACTCGAAGGAGGGAGCCATGGAGATGTCTGGGGGAAGGGCACTTCAGGCAGAGAGAATAGTTAGTGCTTGTCCGAGGAGCAGCAAGGAGGCCAGTGTGGCTGGGGTGGATCTAGTGAAGAGTGAGAGGTAGAAGATGAGGTCAGAAGGCCGGGACGAAAGATGGTACAGGGTCTTGTAGACTTTTGGAAGAACTCCCTTGTTTTAGAAAAGCTTTGGCTTTTACTCTGAGTAATATGAGAGTCATAGGACGCAGCTTTTTAAGTTAAAACACCTGTGTGTGGCTGCTGTCTTGAGATTAGACTTAAGAAATCAAGAGTGGAAGCGGGGAAAACAGGAAGTATCAAAAAGTCCTGGCAAGAGGTGGTCATGGTGGCTCAGACCAGTAGAGGTGGTGGAGATGGTGAGAAGTGGTTGGATGCTGGCTATGTTTTGAAGGTTGAGCCAATGATGGTTGATCTCCAATGGCTTAGAAGTGGATAGGGTAGGAAGAGAGAGGAAGGAGGAGTGAGAGAAACAGAGAAGTCATGGGTGACCGTAAAGTTTTATGTTAAAACAGACAAACGAACAAAATACACTGTGAGGGCCTGGGGAGAAGATTCAGTTCTTGGGCCATCACTTCCCAATCTCTGCCCTAAAGACTCATGAGATTTTAAATTAAAATCAAGTCCTTAACCTTTTTATGGAGCCATGAAAAAGCCAGTGGATGCTGCCATGTTCACCACGTGCCTTCCCAGTTGAGAGAGAAACGTTGAACATCATCGGCCTTCTTGAACCAAGGAACTGAAGTGAAAAAAGTTGATGCAATAAACGTTCCTTGCACACAGCTTTCAATGTCATTTTTTAACCATTTATACGATGAAGACATTGTATGAGACAATGGGCAGATTATTAAATGTTTAGATTCTTTTCATGATTCCTTTCTCATTTCCGATGAGTTATGAAAAGTTTTGCTAGTGAAAGACTGAGAAAAATGTGAGGTGTTTGGTCAACTAGATAGAGAAGAGTTCCTGCTTGTCTTTTCAAACATCTTTGCCTTCGTAGAGCCCTTTGTCAGCATGAAGATGAGCTTAATCCATATCTGGAAACTGTGAAGCTTATCTCTAAGGATATGGTGCGTATTCAAAAGCATCCTCGAACCAAGAAAATACAAATTACTTCTTCTTTCTTTAAAGTTACGGCATGTGATTCTGCTGGTACGTGCTACCCCTCAACAAAGAGTCATGAACAGACATTTTCATACTTTATTGTGGATCCTATGAAGTGTCATGTTCATGTTTTATACCATTGTTATGGTGTGGGGGAAATGCCTTAACAGTGCTTTCAGATTATCCATAGCTACTATTCTTTTTTATTTTTTTAACCTATCAGTTTTTAAATTCAACACTAATTTATAAGTAAACATTTACTGTACAAGTTGTTACCTCGAGTAACAGGTATAGAGCCTGCTTAGAGCTGAAGAAAGCAAACATGAAGATACCTTTCTTTAAATTTACCTGGAATATTAATTCAGGAACTAATACCATCCTTAATATAATGTATACCATTACCAGTTGTGGACTTCTTACAGGAAGTTAAAAGCTACTAAGACTCTAGTTCATATTCATAGCATCGAAATTCAAGCAGTTCCTCAATTTTCCACGTGTTTTATTTTAGAAGCTAATTAATTCTGGATTGATATGTTAGCAGAAGACTGATAATATAAGTTTTTTTTAACTTGTATTTCATTTAATTACCTTTCTTCACTGCATAAGGATTTATATCCATAGAGCTGTGAAAAGCAGAACAATTCCTTTAGATTCATTGTTCCACTTAAATCCTCAATTTTTAAAAATGTCCTGATAAAAAAATTAGAAATAAACTCCTTGTCTTTGTTCAACCCTCCACTTCCCAAAATTAATTTGGTCATCTAACACCTATTAGCCTCCTCCAGAAGACAGAATAAAAACACCTGGAGTAGCAGGGACAGCCTGGAGTCTCACCCTCCATGAGATCTAGCATGGACATCACCTGGATGAGTGGGGTGCTCCAACCTAGGCTGCTGATCTTCAGACCTCTGTGACACCTCAGAGAAAGGTGGTCTGTGAGGGTGGGGAGGGGTACCTTGAGCTGGGCTTCACTCAGGCCAAGTGGGGAGTGGCAGGGTGGCAACGTATAGCATCCCTGATGGTAGAAAGCACACCCACTGGTCTTGGGGTTCAAGGAATAATGGGGGTAGGGGAAGGAAGAAGGCTGGGGTGGCTACCCATCCCTGAACAGGCTCACCTTCCTCAATGGCCCAATTCAAAAGATTCCAGGAAACTTGCCCTCTCTTCTCTCAGGTACTTTGCAAACAGCAATGTGCTCAAGGATCACCCAGACATCTTGTTAAAATGCAGATTCTGCCTCAGGAGGTCTGGCCTGGGGAAGCCCCCAGGGGCTATGGAAGATTCTGGTCTGAGGCCCACACTTGCAGAAGTAAGGCTTTCTCCCCTCCAGGGCTGAGTTTCAGACTCCTAGGAGCATAGGAGAGGGTAAGGTCCCGGCAGGCTCCTCCTGTGTATAGGTGTCAACTGCACACTGTGGGGTATGCATCGAGATTGTCCATCTCCACCGGACATCACTCAGAAGACCTGAGCTGGCTCAGAACAGTGCCTGGCATGGAGGAGGGCTCAGACAATATTCGGAGAAGGAATGACTAGATTTACCATGGTTCGTAAGATCCCATCTCTTCAATTAACCTGCGTCACCCCTGCATGTAAGTCATCCCGTCCATCTCTGGAATAATAGCTGGCATATTTATTAAGCCCTATGTGTCATGCCAGGCACTAAGCACTTTACCTATATTATTAACTCTTTCGAACCCCATAACAGCCCAATGAAGTAGGTAACCATTATCATCCCCATTTGTAGATGGGGAAATTGAAGCACAGAGAAGTTGAGCCACTTGAAGAAACACAAGTAAATTGGAGGACCTGGCGTCTGAACCCTGGCTGTCTAGTTTTACTATATAATTAACTATGTAGCCTCTTGGCAGCTGCTACTCTTGCCCACCTTCCTTCTCTCCCCTCAATTTTCCTTTGAGGGTCACCCTTTCTCCATTCCCAGTCCATGGTACTCAGAGTTGGCTGGCACCACCTCCCTCAGCCCCTCCCCTGCCCCTGGCTCCAGGGTTGCACATCTGGCCCAAGCCTGTCAATGAGAGTCACAGCTATTGGCCCAAGGATGGGGGTGTCACCTAGTCCAAGCCAAGGAAAACCACACTCTGACGGATCATCTTGCACTCTGCTGGGTGTGTGTCCCCTACTTTGGAATTGTCTGGTTTGGTGGTAAGTTCAGGGAGAGATCAAGAGTACTCAGAAAAGGAATGGTGGGAAGGAATGAGTCAGAAATGGTTTGAATGGGCACACCATGATCTCGGTCACACAGAGGAGAAGGGGAAAAATGGAAGGTGTCCCTAGGTCAGAGAAGGGCATTGGGGTAAGGCAAGACAGAAATCTTCCTGGGTATTATAATGTTCTACTTCTTGATCTGGTTGTGTGTGTATGTGTAAATTGGTCATGTTGTACACTTAAGAAATGTGTATTTTTCTATACATTTATTACCTTTTGTGTTAGTTAGATTCAGTTGTCAATTTGGCCAGGTGAGCATACCTAGTCTTGTTGCTGCGGACACAAGCCAATGGTACTTGAACCTCATCTGTTGCTCATTACATCTGCAGTCGGGTAGGAGGCGTGTCTGCTGCAATGAGTGACGTCTGACTTAATTGGCTGGTGCTTAAATGAGAGAACGCAATGTAGCACAGCCTAAGCAGCTCGGCATTCCTCATCTCAGCACTTGCAGCTCAGCCCAGGCCTTTGGAGATGGAGAAAGAAGTCACCCCAGGGAAAGTTGTTGGAAACCAAGGGCCTGGAGAGAAGACCAGCAGAGACCATCCTGTGCCTTCCATGTAAGAAAGAGCCTCAGTGGAAAGTTAGCTGCCTTTCCTCTGAAGAACCAACAAAATTAATCCCCTTTTATTAAAAGCCAATCCATCTCTGGTGTGTTGCATTCCGGCAGCTAGCAAACTAGAACACCTTTCCATAAAAAATTCTTTTGAAAGGTGAACAGTAAGGACTTTAAGCCTGGCCAAAAGCATGCATTTCTCAGATGAAGGGTGAAAAACTTAACAGTAACAGCTACCATTATGAAGCATCTTCATGTATGAGGCATTTCACACAATCTCCAATAAATACCCCACCCCCAAAAGGCCTGGTTTTCAGATGCAGAGAACTTCAGAGAGGGTAAGTAACTAATCCAAAGACAAACCTGGCAAGCAATAGAGCCGGGATTTGAACCTATTCACTTGTGCATTCCACATTCAGTCAATAAAGAATTCGTAGGACCTGGTCTATTCCAGGTCCTGCATTCGCCCAGAGCAGTAAGTGAGCCAAAGCCCCTACCCCTTAAGAGGAGTAACAAATGAGTAAACCAATCTATTAACCTGATAATTAGGTCAACAAAAGGAATGACCACGGAATAACAAAACTCAGCCTTTAGATTTAGTAGTCCAGGGAGGTCTCTGGGGAGGAGATAGTTAAGCTGAAGGATGGGAAGGTGCAGGGAAGAGCATTTTAAGCAGGTGGACCAGCATGTGCAAGGGCCAGGAGTGGGAAAGGAGCAGATTAGTGTGGCCAGAACACAGAGAGTCAGGAAGGAGATGAGGCTAGCTCTGCAGGAAGAGAGACAAAGGATGGAGTCAAATCCAGAGTGGACTTCCACACCTGTGGCCTTTCCATGCCATCCTGCCTCTTGAGCAAGTTTAGTTTTAGTCAGAGATGAGCATGAGGTGTGGGGCTGCCCTGGCTGGACACTGGGAGCTGTGGGAGTCATAAAAACAGTTACCCCACCAACTGATACTAATGCACTCTCCGTGGGAGGGCACCCAGGGAGGGAAGGTCAGGGAAACCTCCACGGAGGCCACATTTCAGCCGAGTCTTAAAGGATGATGAGTCGGAATTTTCCAGACAGGGAAGGGAGGGCAGGGCAAGAGGTGGGAAGAGCAAAAGCCAGGGCATAGAGTGACATGTTTGGAAACACCCAACAGCTCTGTGGGGTTAGGGTCATCTCCCTAGGGCAGAGAGCAGGGAGACAATGGTAAAGGGGTGATCTGGAAGGGCAAAAGATATCTGGCTGAGGGTGGCCAATCCCCTCAATCCATAATGGGGCAGCTCTATAGTGGGGGTAGGGGGCTTGCTGCTGGGGTGCATCCATAATACTATGATGTTGTATGTAGGAAAGCCAAGTGCAGTAATTGAGGAAACCAGTGAGAAAATGAAAACCTCAGGTCTCTCATAAATTACATGTGGACATATAAATCAGTACAATCCCCAGGGAAGTCAGTTTGGCAATATCAGAATTACAAATGCATACGCTTTTTGTCCCAATGATTCTCCTGAGAATTTATCCCACAAATATATTTGCAAGCGTGTGAAATGATGTGTAAGGTCTCTCTTTGCTGCATTGTTTGTAATCTAAACAAAGGTATATTGTGCAGCTTTAAGAAAGAACAGTGAACTCTCTATATACTGATATGGAAACATGTCCAAGAAATACTGTTGAATAAAAAAAAGATAAAGACCCAAGAGGCAAAGGAGTGTGAAAATAATGTTACTTTTGTACAAAGGAGAGAAATAGTTACTTGTAAGGACTTCAAGTAAATTTGGATATAGCTAACAGTGTATGCAATTAACAGCAATGGCACCTTAGCAAGAGGGTGAGAACTGGGTAGCTGGAGAACAGGAGTGGGAAAAATGTTTTTTGCTGCCTTTTATGAGTTTTAATTTTTGAAGGATGTGATTGTGTTACTCAAAATTTAAATTAATATAAAGTTACCATATGACCCAGCAGCAGTCCCACTTCTAGGTATATATCCATAAAAATTGAAAGCAAGACACTTAAACAGATATTTTCACACCTATGTTCATAGCAGCATTATTCACAGTTGCCAAAAGATGGAAGCAACTCAAGTGTCCATCAACCAAGAAATGGATAAACAAAATGTGGTCTATACACTCAACGGAATATTATTTGGCCATAAAAAGGAACGAAGTCCCAAAACACGAGACAACATGGATGAATTTGAAGATATCATGCTGAGTGAAATAAACCAGAAACAAATGGACAAATATTGTATGATCTCACTTATGTGAAATAATTAGAATATGCAAATTCAGAATCATCAGTTGCAATATAGGTTACCAGGGACTGGGGTAATTAACAGCCCTGAATTGCATACCTGGATTGTGGGTTAAATAGGACATTTTATGTTGCATATATGTTACCACAATAAAAATGAAAACAAAACTAACCTAAAACAACTTTAAATAATAGCAACAACAACGGACCCTAAAGTCAAATTAAATGGCCAGAAGTGGACATAGAAAATAGTCGATGGAGTCAGCCAATAGTTCTTTTCCACAGTCCCACTCCCCTCTCCACCCAGCACTCGTTCACACTCCCCCCCACCCCCAAATCCAACATGACCCTCACCAGGCTGCACTGACCACCCAGGACTCCTGGGGCTACGCCTCAGGGCCGCGGCCTCTGGCCCCCTGTGACCCCGCCTTACCTGGCCAGCCTCTCCACACTTCCCGAGGCCATAGCCCCTTCCACTCCAGCTCCCGAGCAGCACAGCCCCTGGACAGAAGGGACCAGCACTAGGATAGTCAATGGTCCTCCTGCCTCACCCGTGGCCAATGCGTGGGCCACCCCAGAACCTCCTCCACCACCCAGGAGGCTCGCTTCCGGGCCCTCAAGGCCCTACACCGCCCACCCCAGACCTTCCCTCAACAAGAACCCAGACCCCTGTTCACTGCCCCCTTTCTGCCATATTCCTACTTGAGCAGCTTCTAAGGAAAAGACAACATTCTCCTTGAAAAACCCAATCCCTCCTCTCTCCTCAGCACTGAGGAGGGGGCCAGGGTTCTGCAGTCAGAGGTCCCAGTCCTGCCCCTTACCACTGTGATTCTTTGCCCCTCTCTCAAGTAACACAAGAGTCGGGACACTCACCTTCAGGGGTTGTGAGGTAAATGAAACAAGACCGTGCAGGCTCTAGCACACAGTAGGTGCTCAGTGAGTGCTGCTCTAGCACACAGTAGGTGCTCAGTGAGTGCTGCTCTTTCCTCCCTTCCCTCTCCAGCGTCTCTCCTTGACCTGGCACTTAAATAAAGCCTGCTCTGGCTCAAAGAAGAAGAACACCAGCACTCTCAAATGTCCCTTTACCCCTTCCACTTCCACTCTAGTTCTTTCTTCCCTTCAAGGACCAACTTCATCCAAAAATGTTCTAGAACTCGGGCTCAATTTTCTGACCTATCCCTCTCCTAAACGCTTACAGTCCGCCCTCCACAGCCATCCCCCAGAAGGCCTCTCCTTCCCACTGAAACTGCCCTCTATGGTCCCCCCAGTCTAGTCCCAGGAGGTCTTCCCAAGTGCGGGTCCCAATTCCTTTATGACATTTGGTAGAGGGTATCCTCCTCCTGTTGAAATTCTACCTCTCCTTGCCTCTCTCCTGTTCCACGGGCCTCTCTGATGCCTCTTGTCCCGGGAATGGCTCCTCTTTTCCTCCTCACCCCCTCACAGGACTGCAAAACCGGGCATCCTGGCAGGCAGCTCACATCTTTCCTCGACTGGAAATGCTTTACATCCTAGCTCAAGGACCGCATTCCACAGAGCCCCCTCTGGCAACCTAGCCTAGAGTGACCTGCCCTTCCTCTGAATTTTCCTGCATCTTCCGCTTCACACCCATATCTCATTACATTGTCTTTTCCTAGCCTCTTATTGCTTCAGCTAGCAGGAAAGGCCCAAGCTTTGGAATCAGACTTTGAATTTCCAGCACCTTCTCTGATAAGCTGTGTGACTCCAGGCCAGGCCCACCAGCTAATACACCTGTCTGAGAATTACTCTGTGATCTTATCTGTGAAATCTGGAGATTAGAATGCCCACCTCACAGGGCTCTGAGAAGGTTGAAATCTTTATTTAAAGCGCCTTACCCTGTGTTGGAGAGAGGCAGAGAGGGCTTTGTGCGTGTGCGATTTGCACAGTCACAGCAGGCTGCACTCAGAAGGACCCCATGCTTGGGGTGTCATGCTCTGTGGTCACCTTCTCGAAATTCTTGATAATTTTCTCTTTGTATTTTGTAAGGGGAGTCTGAGGGGACAATGGAGCAATGTCCCTGGAGTCTTGGAGCTCCAGCTGACACGCGGTGGAACCCATCTCTACGTCCCAGACTCCCCAGGGTGGGTTCTCTGGTGCCCCCGGCCCTGCCCAGCCCTCTCTGTGCCCTCACCAGCCAGCGCTGCTGCCCGGCCTCCTGGCATTGCCTGGGCACAAGCACAGGGAAGGTTGGAGAAGGTCGGGGCCAACCTTGCGCCCCGGTGCCCTGGAGGGGCATATCACCGCACATTTGCGGAACACAGAGCACATTTGGTGTGGTGGGGGCACCCCTGATACTGTGCCTGGCCCGGTACAGAAGTTGCAGTTCCATGAGGGTCACCTGTGTCCATGAGTCAGGACGATGGGCCCTTGGAAAGGGAAGATACAGAGAACCAGTCTCGGATTCAATGGGCAGAGAAATGCAGCAGGCAGTGGAGGCGCAGCACCCAGCCTGGGGGTGCAGGGGTGGGGGTCCCGAGGCCCTGTGGGCTCCACACCCACCCTGTGAGTATCCCCATGCCTGAGGAAGCTCGACATTAAATAACAAATACAAACACCATGACGTGACAGGGAGAAAAAGGAAAAGGTTTTCTATTTTCACACCTTTAGTGGCACTTTTCCCAGCTTTTTGCAAAAGGGGCCTGCATGGGCCCCACAATTTATGTTGCTGGCCCTGGTGAGAGGCCAGGAGTGCCACGTGTGCCCTGGAAGGGTCTTAAAATGGGCTCTTCTCCCCACACAATGTAATAGAGGTATACAGATGGGAATAAAAGAAGAAACCGCTCGGCATTCAATGTTTTTTAATTGCAAAAAATAACATATATACAAAAAAAGCAACAAATTTCAAAGCACAGCGCAACAATTAGCTATAGCACAGATTTTAGAGTTTGGTATGGGTCACAATGCCACAATTTTAGGTTTTTACTTGTAGCTGCTCCAAAACACTATAACTAAAATAAATATCAGTATAATGATTCAGCAATCATGCTCGTTAATTAAATCTAACCTTCTCTATTATAACTCAACCCTCAGCTTTGATCTTTCTATCCCTCTTTTACGGGTCTTTGGGCTATGCCCATTCTAATTTTTTCATGTTGGAAAGAGTTGTTGATAATATGGGATAGGGGCATGGAACTAGTTGATGTTCTTGGAAGGCTGGTCCCTCTGGGTTTCCAGACTTATTTGGCCTAGGAACTCTCTGGAGATTGTAGGTGTCTAGAAAGTAATCATAGTGCATCATCATTCAGTTTTGTTTTTTTTTTCTACATGTGCAGGCACCAGGAATCGAACCCGGGTCTCAGGCATGACAGCACCATTCAATTTTAAAGCACAAACTTTATTCACCAGGATTTCCTGTCTGCTACAGACTGTTTTCCCAGTGGTCCATTGTACGACAAATCATCCTGAAATTTAGGGATGTAGAACAGCAACCATTTTATTAGGTTCAAAGATTCTGTAGGTCAGGAATTCAGGCCAGCATAGCAGGGATGGCTTGTCTCTGTCCCACAGTGTCCGAGACCTCAACTCGAATGACTCAGATGTCTGGAGGTGACTTCAGTGCTAAGAACTGGAGCAGCTGGGACCAAGGATCTACGTCAAAGACAGTCTCCTCACTCCCCGGTCTGGTACCTGCCCTGGGATAGCTGGAAGGCTGGCTGGGAAAATTTGCCAGAGCTCCTCCCCAGATTTATGAGCAAGGTGGCCTCAGGGTGGTCAGAATTCGTACCCAGTGGCTCCGAGCTCCAGCAGAACACAGCAGCAGCTGCAGTCTTTTATGCCCTATTCATCCAGCGTCACTTCCACTATTCTCTCTTGGCTGAAGCTGTTACAGCCCTGCTTGGATTCAAAGGGGAGGGAACACCGACTGTACTTCTTAATGGCAAGGTCACATTACAGAGATTCATTCGGGATGGAAGATATCATTGCAGCATTGCAAAGCACCACCAGCCACAGACGTGAACTAAATTTTAAAATAAATCGTGCAGACATATTGTAAATATATCATTAATCTGCAATATATTTGTAAGAGGGGATTATGAATGTTAAAAACATTAATTTCTTGCTGTTCTAGTTTGCTAGCTGCCGGAATGCAATATATCAGAAACAGAATGGCTTTTAAAAACGGGAATTTAATAAGTTGCTAGTTTATAGCTCTAAGGTTGAGAAAATGTCCCAATTAAAACAAGTCTATAGAAATGTCCAATCTAAGGCATCTTGGTTTAAGAAGGCCGATGAAGTTCAGGGTTTCTCTCTCAAATGGAAGGGCACATGGTGAACACAGTGTCATCTGCTAGCTTTTTTCTCCTGGTTTCTTGTTTCATGAAGCTCCCCGGGAGGCATTTTCCTTCTTCATCTCCAAGGGTCGCTGGCTAGTGGACTCTGCTTCTCGTAGCTCTGTCGTTCTGCTCTACTCTTTCTGACTCTCTTTATTCTCCAAAATGTTTCCTCTTTTATAGGACTCCAGTAAACCAATCAAGACCCACCCAAAAGGGTGGAGACATGTCGTCACCTAATCCAGTTTAACAACCACTCTTGACTAAATCACATCATCCAGGGAGATGATCTGATTATAGTTTCAAACATACAGTATTGAATAGGGATTATTCTACCTTTATGAAATGGGATTTTGATTAAAACATGGCTTTTCTAGGGGGCATACATCCCTTCAAACCAGCACACTTGCACATAAGCCTTTGAAAGACATCGTCACTATTTTTAAATATCTGTTTCGGCACTTACATTTTAAAAAACAGATCAGGAGCTAGGTTGTCATAACTGTCACCACAATAACAATTTCATAGATCAGTAACTTCAAAACATGGAAGTGGCTCAGGCCTTTCTCTGGGCCCCTCTCTGGGATGAGGGCCTTGCTATTTATTTCTGCTGTTTTCTACCACCCCCAATGCCTCAGCATGTAGCCCTGAGCATACAGTGGGTGTTTAATAGACATTTATTTCATTAGTAGATAAGACAAAAGAGACACTGGGGCTCCAGCCTAGCGACAAGTCCTAAAGAAACAAAGCTTATTTGGATGACAAAATCTGTCATTTCATTGTCACCGCTATCCAGCGTCTAAAATTGGTATAGTTTCCTTTATTGGCGTGCGTTGACTGATACCAAAGGGAGAATGAAAGCTATAAAATTGTCAGACAAATCAGGGCCAAAGGTGTGCCTGTGTTGCTTTTTTTTGCTTAAATCATGTGGCCAGCCATCTCCATTCTCCAGTTCACTCTCCATTTCTACAATTCAGTTTATTTCAATTAACACTTAATGAGCCCCTTCTGCACGCTGGAAGCCAGGTACTGAGTGAGACGCTGGAGATGCTGAGATGCCCAACCTGGTCCCTGACCTCAAGTGACTCACTGTGCAGGGGGGAGAGAACAAATGAATTATAGCCCTGTGCAAGGAACAGAATAGTCTCTACACAGCATTGCACAGAGAGGGCATGATTGGAGAAGGAGACAGGGAGGGCCAAGTGGAGGAGATGTCTGCGCAGGAATTAAGCTCCACAAAACAGATTTCTTCAAGTGAAGGCCATAGGGAAGGAAGGACAGAACAGGGCAAGGAAACACACAGAGGCAGGTTTGGGTGTTAGCCATTCTCCATGGTGGCCCCCAAGGGTCCTCACTTCCCGGTATTCGTGCCCTTGTGAACCGCCCTGCAACACTGTGCAGGGTTATTCTGCATGACTGATAGTATACAGCACAAGTGATGACATTACTTCTGAGACTAGGACAAAAAACATAGCGTGTAAAGCATTGAAAGAAGGAAGGGGAAAGGAAGGGAAGGGAAGACTTTACTCAAAGATTTAAAAAAATAATAACAAAAAACAAGACTGGGTAGCTTTTATGGTTTTCTCTCTTTTGACTCATTTGCTCTGAGGGAGGTGTCCTCCTGAACCAGCCCTGTGGAGAGGTCCACGTGATAAGAACTGTTAGTCCAGTCTGGAGGAAATGAGGCTTCCAGACAACAGCCATGTTCCTGGGCTCGGAAGCAAATTCTCCAGCCCCTCAAGCTTTCAGATGACTGCAGTCCCAGCTGACATTTTGACTACAACCTCATGAGCGACCTTGAGTGAGAACCACCCAGCTAAAACACTCCTGGATTCCTGCCCCATGAGATAATATGTGTTTGTTGTCTTAAGCTGCTAAGGTTCGGGGCGATTTGTTACGCAGCAATAGATAACCAATGCAGTGTGTGAGCACGAGGGAAGATAAGCAGTTTGATTTGTTTGAGTGCCAAAGTTTGGTGAATGTGTGGTGTGATGGTTTGAAGCTGTTATGTACCCCAGGAAATCATATTCTTCAAAAGCTATTCCAGGACAGGCCACAGTGACTCAGCAGGCAGAATTCTCACTCACCATGCCAGAGACCCAGGTTCGATTCCCAGTGCCTGCCCATGTGAAAAAAAAAAAAAAAGCTATTCCATTCCTGTGGGTGTGGACCCATTGTAAGTAGGATCTTTAGAGAGTAGGTCCTTAATTTAAGATGTGACCCACCTCGTTAAGGGGTCTGAATCTTTTTTTTCTTTTTTTCACAATCACACAACTGTTGTAAAAGCTGTATTATTATACAATTGTCTCCAACAATTAAGGCTACTGGGCCACAACTCAACAGTTCCAAGCACTTTCCTCCAGCTACTACAATACACCATAAACTAAAAGGGGATATCTATATAATGCATAAAAATAACCTCCAAGATAACCTCTCAATTCTATTTGAAATCTCTCAGCCACTGAAACTTTGAATCATTTCTCCCTTCCCCCTTTTGGTTAAGAAAGCTTTCTCAATCCCATGACGCCGGGTCCCCACAAATCCCGAGATTTCTGTCCCACTTTCCCAGGGAAACTTACATCCCTGAGAGTCATGTCCCACCTAGGGGGAAGGTAGTGAGTTCACTTGCCCGGGTGGCTTAGAGAGACAGGCCATATCTGAGCAACAAAAAAAAAAGGTTCTCTTGGGGTGACTCTCAGGCATAGTTATAAGGAGACTTAGCCTATCCTTTGCAGAAATAAGTTTCATATGAACAAACCCAAGATCGAGGGCTCAGCCAATTGATTTGGTTGTCCGCACTGAGTATTAATTTTTTTGCTAGAGTCCTTTATAAGGGGATGCTATTCAGAGAGAAAGCCAGAGAAATCCAGAGGAAGCCACTGAAGCCAGAAACCGGAAGCAATAAAACCCGTAAGAGAAGAGTGAGACCAGGAGAAGCCACTATGTGTCTTGCCAACTGACAGAGAAGCCCCAGATCATCAGCAGCCTGTCTTCAGAAAGATGGTATTGTCTTGATGATGCCTTGATTTGGACATTTTCACGGACTTGGAACTGTGAGTTTGTATACTAATAAATATCCATTGTAAAAGCCAGCCCATTTCTGGCATATTGCATTTCGACAGCGTTAGCAAACTAAAATACATGGCGAACTGGAAGGTGCAGGGAAGCATCTGAGCTGCCTTCCACGTTGGCTGATGCCCTACTTGAATGCCTTTACTTCTGCTCGTAACAAAAGCTTGGGCACCCAGACTTCCCCCGTTCTAAACTTCCTGTTTTGAACAGGACTCTCTCCCTAGTAAAATGGAACATGTAACAGGCCTGCCCAATCAAACTAATAGGAATGGAGCATGTGACTCAGACCTGGCCAATCAAAGTAGACACCTTCCCCCGCAGCACTGTAATTGGTTCAGGGATGAACACATGACCCAAATGGATCCAATCAAAGTGAAGCTCAGGATTATTGTGGCGGCTCCCAACTAAGTCTTCTGGGCTTTTCTGCTTGACTTGAATTTGTGGGGGGATTTGTACTGCTTCATCTGCCCTTATAGAAGAGTTGCTGAGCGTGGAGTTCGCAGAGTCTGAGAAGGAGCCTTTTTGGGTCCTGCTGTCATCTGTTGAGCATTCAATGCAGCCGAACTTGCAACCAGCCCGACGTGGGCTGTACAGCTCCCAAGTTCTGCTTTTCAAGCTTAAAAACATTTGAGCTAGCTGGTGCGATGGTGGCTCAGTGGCAGAGTTCTCGCCTGCCATGCTAGAGACCCGGGTTCGATTTCTGGTGCCTGCCCATGCCAAAAAAAAAAAAAAGAACATTTGCTCTAGCTTTTCCAAAGCTAGAAGTTACTAGAGAGTTCCAATAGATACATTTTAGAGATGAGGGAACTGAGAAGGACACACATGTTTTTTGGGATCTGTCACTCCAAGCCAAAACAGCTACCGATTTAAATCAATAACAGTGGCATCTGAGAATGTCAGTGTTCCCACACCCTTGTCAGCACAGAGTACTATGATTTAATTTTTTTCTGATGGTTATTAGAAAAAAGGAGAGTATGTTTCCATTGTTTTAAGTTGTAGCTCTTTAATTAATCATTGGTGTATGTGTGAATATTTTCCCATGAATATATTTCCTATTTTCTGACTTATCTGTTTATGACCTTTGACCATTTATCTAACTTGGGGTGTGGGCATTGTTTTATCAGTGTGTATGAATTATTATTTTAAATGCAATTTTATTGACATTTATTCACACACGAATACAATCCATATGAACTAAACAATCAGTGGCTCCCAGTATCATCACGAAGTTGTGCATTCATCACCATGATCAATTTTAGAACGTTTTCGTTATTCCAGGAAAATAAATAAAAAGAAAAAACCTAAAACATCCCATATCCCTTAATGAATTATTTCTTATGATAAAGAAATTCACTTCTTATCATTTGTATTTGCTGCAAATGTTTAGTCTTAATCTTTTGCCTTTTTATTTTGAGGCTGTTTTGTTTTCATTTTAGTAATTTTGTTGTTACATCTGTTTTTATTGTCTTGGGGTTTGGGGAAGTTTTGAAACCAGAGAAGTCTTCCATTTGCCTTTTTTTGGGGCGGGGGGTGGCATGGGCAGGCACCAGGAATCGAACCCGGGTCTCCGGCATGGCTGGCAAGAACTCTGCCACTGAGTTACTGTGGCCCACCCTTCCATTTGCATTTTGATGTGTGTGTGTGTGTGTGTGTTTTAATGGTCCTTTCTATGGCTTTTTTTTTCCATGATCCAAACTGGGATTCAAACCCATATCTCTGGCATGGCAGACAAGAACTCTGCCACTGAGCCATCGTCACACAGCCCTCTATGGCTTTTAAGATGTCACCTCCAGAGGTTAGATGTTTTTTGTTTGTTTTTGTTTTTGTTTTTTATATGCTGTATGGTGGGGGCCACATTTCATTCTTTTTCCATGTAAGTATCCTATTATTGCAGCAACATTTGTTGAATTTTTGTTTGTTTGTTTTTTGTTTGCTTGCTTATTTGTTTTGTTTTGGGGAAGTGCATGGGCCAGGAATCGAACCCAGGTCTCCCACATGGCAGGCAAGCATTCTACCACTGAACCACCCTTGCACCCCCTTAGATGGTTTTGAAGAACTACCTTACAGCTAAATTTTCCTATTAAAATTGGACCCAAGGAGAACTGGACGGAAGTGATACCGTGATGAAATGTGGAAATGCTATGCATATAGAAAGGACTGGGACTCTAGCTAGCACATGGAAAAGAAAAGAAAAGGAAAATCTTGATCTCTCCTTTGCACCTCAAGCCCAAATAAAATCCAAATGAGCAAAAGATTTAAATGTAAATGAAGCCATAGAAGTACTAAAGGAAAAACATGTGGGGAAAAAAGTTTTAGAATTATAATCATCATAGTGCAAGGAGAGAGACATCTCAATGCATGATTCAAAGGACAGACACCATAAAAGAAAAAACTGCGGCGATGCAAGCATAGTTCGGTAGTAGAATTCTCACCTGCCCTGCGGGAGACCTGGATTAGATTCCCGGCCCATGCACTTGCCCTCCCCCTCAAAATAATTCAACAAATAATTGAATTTCCGTGTGACTATCATATAACGGGATAGTCACACGGAAAAAAGAATGAAATGTGACTCCCACCATACAGCATACAAAAAAAGAAAAGACTGATAAATTCAGCTACATCAAATGTAATGCATGTTAATGAATACCCTAAACAAAATAAAAAATCAAACGGCAAACTGGGAAAAAAACATTTGCAGATCAATTCACAAATAAAGGAGTGGTTTCCTTAATGTAAAAAGAGCTCCAAAAACAATGTTTTATAAAAAGATCAAGGGCTCAATAGAAAAATGATCAAAGTATGAACAGACAATTCCCAGAAAGAAGCATGTAATTAAACCAAACATTTAAGAAGACAGCCATCGCCATGAGAGAAATCACATTGAGACCACTTCTCACCTAGCCAACTGGGCAAAGTCAGAACGTTTGCTCACTATCTCACAGGTACTTCTGGTGTGTTCTTGACCGAGAGAGACAAAGGGTTAAGACCACCGTGCTTGGGAAGCCTCTTAAGATTATTTGCAATGGCAGGACTCTGTCATATCTGTCCTCATCATTATTTTCACATGTCAGTGTGGAGACACCAATTGTCTTAGAAAAAGGAACTATAGGGTAATGGTTAACTGTCTGGGTTTAATTCCTGGCTCTGTCCCTTGCTGGCTGTGTGACCCTGGGCAAGTCATTTAACCTCTGAGCTCCGTTTTCTCATCTGTAAAATGGGAACAATGCCAGTGCCTAGCTCATAGGGTTGCTATGAGGCATTTATCAGTTGACATATGTGAAGTATTTAGAACAGTGTCTGGTTAGAACCATGTACGTGCTAGCAATTAGGTCACAGGGCCTGGTGTTCTAGTTTGCTAGCTGCCAGAGTGCAATATACCAGAAACGGAGTGGCTTTTAAAAAGGGGAATTTAATAAATTGCTAGTTTACCATTCTAAGGCCAAGAAAATGTCCAATTAAAAGAAATCTATAGAAATGTCCAATCTAAGGCATCCAGGTAAAGATACCTTGGTTCAAGAAGGCCACCGAAGTTCAGGGTCTCTCTCTCAAGTGTGAAGGCACATGGCGAACAGGGTCAGGATTTCTCTCTCATCTGGAAAGGCATGTGGTGAACCTATATAGCATCATCTGCTAGCTTTCTCTCCTGCCTTCCTTTCATGAAGCTCCCTGGGAGGTGTTTTCCTTCTTCATCTCCAAAGTGCTGGCTGATGGACTCTCTGTGTCTTGTGGCTATGTCATTCTTCTCTGCTCTCTCTGAATCGCTCTCATTCTCCAAAATGTTTCCTCTTTTATAGGACTTCAGAAACTAATCAGGACCCACCCAAATGGGTGGAGACACGCCTCCAGCCAATCCAGTATAACAACCACTCTTGATTAAATCACATCTCCAGGGAGATGATCTAATTACAGTTTCAAACATACAGTACTGAATAGGGATTAAAAGAAATAGCTGCCTTTACAAAATGGGATTGGGATTAAAATATGGCTTTTCTAGGGCACATACATCCTTTCAAACCAGCCCACCTGGAAACATGGAGAATATTATTTTCCTACGTATTTTCAGTAAACCAGTGATCATAAAAATTCATCTGTTGCCAGACATGGTGGCCACTTTGGATGTGCTAGATGCTTTAGATACATTATCTTCTTTAATCCTCCCAATATCCCTCGAAACATTGACTTCATTATCCCCCACATTTTTTTTTTTTTTGGCGGTGGTGGTAGGGGTACCAAGTTAATTTTGAAGGTAAGGTACAAAGGAAAGAGCTTGGAGGATGCTGATAAAACTTAGAGACAAACTGAAGGTTAACCCAACATGCACTCCCAGCGCTGGTGACCCTGGAGGTGTGGGGAAGCCAGCCTAAGGCTTTAGTTCTCATCATCACCACTGCCCAGGATGGACTTGTCAAAGAGAGACTCTGCCAAGCCAGATTCCTGGACCCCTGCCCCACCCCCACCCCGAACCCCCACCTTGCACGAGTTGGGCTACACAATTCTTAGATGGATTTCTCCTGCTCTTTCAGGTAATGAGTCTTGATGGAGTCACACAAATGGGGGTCGTTTTTGTCAGGGGCCGGTTTGGGCAGTCCCTGTAGTGACCGCTTCCCCTTCCCCTCCCACCCCCAGTGTAACCCTC